>JAECUM010003664.1:0-157009 GCA_016617855.1 Megalonaias nervosa | reverse complement strand
TAGCAATATGACTGGAACATTGCTAAAGCTACATTAAAAATCCAAATTACACACACACATATATATAAACAAAGATAGCTTATTAAGTAAAAAAAGAAAATCAACAATAATGTCAATAAAGTTCCTTAAAATCAACACTAATGTTGATAGAGATTCTTAAAATCATCACTAATGTCGATAAAGTTCCTTAAAATCAACTGTAATGTTGATAAAGTCCCTTAAAATCAACAGTAATGTCGATAAAGTTCCTTAAAATCAACAGTAATGTTGGCAAAGTTTCTTAAAATTAACAGCAATGTTGATAAAGTTCCTTAAAATCAACACTAATGTCAATAAAAGTTCCTTAAAATGAACAACAATGTCAAAAAGTCCCTTAAAATCAACACTAATGTTGATAAAGTTCCTTAATATCAACACTAATGTCGATAAGTTCCTTAACATAAACAGTAATGTCAATAAAGTTACTTGTAATCAACAGTAATGTCGATAACGTTCCTTAAAATCGACAGTAATGTTGATAAAGTTCCTTAAAATCAACACTAATGTCAATAAAGTTCCTTAAAATCAACAGTAATGTTGATAAAGTTCCTTAAAATCAACACTAATGTTGATAAAGTTCCTTAAAATCAACAGTAATGTCAATAAAGTTCCTTAAAATCAATAGTAATGTGGATAAAGTTCCTTAAAATCAAAACTAATGTCAATAAAGTTCCTTAAAACCAACACTAATGTCGATAAAGTTCCTTGAAATCAAGAGTAATGTTGATAAAGTTCCTTAAAATCAACACTAATGTTGATAAAGTTCCTTAAAATCAACACTGTCAACAAAGTTCCTTAACATCAACACTAATGTGGATAAAGTTCCTTATAATCAGCAGTAATTTTGATAAAGTTCCTTAAAATAAAGAGTAATGTCGATAAAGTTCCTTAAAATCAACACTACTGTGAATAAAGTTCCTTAAAATCAAAACTAATGTTGATAAAGTTCCTTAAAATCAACACTAATGTCGATAAAGTTTCTTAAAATCAACCCTAATGTGGATAAAGTTTCTTAAAGTCAATAGTAATATCGTTAAAGTTTCTTAAAATCAACAGTAATGTAGATAAAGTTCCTTAAAATCAACACTAATGTCAATAAAGTTCCTTAACATCAACACTAATGTCGATAAAGTTCCTTAAAATCAACAGTAATGTCAATAAAGTTCCTTAAAATCAACAGTAATGTCGATAAAGTTCCTTAAAATCAACAGTAATGTGGATAAAGTTTCTTAAAGTCAATAGTAATATCGTTAAAGTTTCTTAAAATCAACACTAATGTTGGTAAAATTCCTTAAAATCAACAGTAATGTTGATAAAGTTCCTTAAAATCAACAGTAATGTCAATAAAGTTCCTTAAAATCAACACTAATGTGGATAAAGTTCCTTAAAATCAACACAAATGTTGATAAAGTTCCTTATAATCAACAGTAATGTTGATAAAGTTCCTTATAATCAACAGCAATGTTGATAAAGTTCCTTAAAATCAACAGTAATGTCGATAAAGTTCCTTAAAATTAACAGTAATGTCTATAAAGTTCCTTAAAATCAATATTAATGTTGACAAAGTTCCTTGAAATCAACACTAATGTCCATAAGGTTCCTTATAATCAACAGTAATGTCAATAAAGTTCCTTAAAATCAACAATAATGTTGATAAAGTTCCTTAAAATCAATGCTAATGTTGATAAAGTTCCTTATAATCAACAGTAACGTCGATAAAGTTTCTTATAATCAACAGTAATGTTGATAAAGTTTCTTAAAATTAACTGTAATGTTGATAAAGTTCCTTAAGATCAACACTAATATCCATAAAGGTTCCTTAAACGGAACAGTAATGTTGATAAAGTTCCTTAATATCAACACTAATGTTGATAAAGTTCCTTAAAATCAACACTAATGTCAATAAAGTTTATTACAATCAACACTAATGTGGATAAAGTTCCTTGAAATCAATAGTAATGTCGATAAAGTGTCTTAAAATCAACACTAATGTTGGTAATGTTCCTTAAAATCAACAGTAATGTCGATAACATTCCTTAAAATCAACAGTGATGTGGATTAAGTTCCTTAAAATCCACCGTAATGTCGATAAAGTTCCTTAAAATCAATGCTAATGTCAATGAAGTTCCTGATAATCAACAATAATGTTGATGAAGTTCCTTAAAATCAACAGTAATGTCGATGAAGTTCTTAAAATCAACAGTAATGTCCATAAAGTTCCTTAAAATGAACAGATATGTTGATAAAGTTCCTTAAAATCAACACTAATGTCCATAAAGTTCCTTAAAATCAACGGTTATGTCAATAAAGTTCCTTAAAATCAACAGTAATGTCGATAAGGTTCCTTGAAATCAACACTAATGTGGATAAAGTTCCTTAAAATCAACACTTAAATCAACGCTAATGTGGATAAAGTTCCTTAATATCAACACTAATGTGGATAAAGTTCCTTTAAATCAACACTAATGTCGATAAAGTTCCTTAAAATCAACACCAATGTTGATAAAGTTACTTAAAATCAACAGTAATGTTGATAAAGTTCCTTAAAATTAACAGTAATGTCGATAAAGTTCCTTAAAATTAACAGTAATGTCACTAATGTTGATAAAGTTTCTTAAAATCAACAGTAATGTGGATAAAGTTTGTTAAAATCAACACTAATCTTCATAAAGTTCCTTAAAATCAACACTAATGTCCATAAAGTTTCTTAAAATCAACACTAATGTGGTTAAAGTTCCTTAAAATTAACAGTAATGTCAATAAAGTTCCTTAAAATCAACACTAATGTTCGATAAAGTTCCTTAAAATTAACAGTAATGTCGATAAAGTTCCTTAAAATCAACACTAATGTGGACAAAGTTCCTTAAAATCAACACTTATGTGGATAAAGTTCCTTGAAACCAACACTAATGTGGATAAAGTTCCTTAAAATCAACTGTAATGTTGATAAAGTTCCTTAAAATCAATGCTAATGTATATAAAGTTCCTAAAAATCAACACTGATTTGGATAAAGCTCCTTATAATCAACAGTAATGTCAATAAAGTTTCTTAAAATCAACACTAATGTCCATAAAGTTCCTTAAAATGAACAGTAATGTCGATAAAGTTCCTTAAAATCAACACTAATGTCCATAAAGTTCCTTAAAATCAACAGTAATGTGGATAAAGTTCCTTAAAATCAACAGTAATGTGGATAAAGTTCCTTAAAATCAACAGTAATGTGGATAAAGTTCCTTAAAATCAACACTAATGTCGACAAAGTTCCTTAAAATCAACACTAATGTGGATAAAGTTCCTTAAAATCAACAGTAATGTCGATAAAGTTCCTTAAAATCAACACTAATGTTTGATAAAGTTCCTTAACATTAACAGTAATGTCGATAAAGTTCCTTAAAATCAACACTAATGTGGACAAAGTTCCTTAAAATCAACACTTATGTGGATAAAGTTCCTTAAAATCAACACTAATGTGGATAAAGTTCTTTAAAATCAACTGTAATGTTGATAAAGTTCCTTAAAATCAACAATAATGTTGATAAAGTTCCTAAAAATCAACACTAATTTGGATAAAGTTCCTTAAAATCAACAGTAATGTCGATAAAGTTCCTTAAAATTAACTGTAATGTTGATAAAGTTTCTTAAAAGCAACACTAATGTCCATAAAGGTTCCTTAAAATGAACAGTAATGTTGATAAAGTTCCTTAAAATCAGCACTAATGTCCATAAAGTTTCTAAAAATCAACACTAATGTGAATAAAGTTCCTTGAAATCAATAGTAATGTCGATAAAGTTTCTTAAAATCAACACTAATGTTGGTAAAGTTCCTTAAAGTCAACAGTAATGTCAATAACGTTCCTTAAATTCAACAGTAATGTGGATTAAGTTCCTTAAAATCCACCGTAATGTCGATAAAGTTCCTTAAAATCAATGCTAATGTCAATAAAGTTTCTTATAATCAACAATAATGTCAACGAAGTTCCTTAAAATCCACCGTAATGTCGATAAAGTTCCTTAAAATCAATGCTGATGTCAATGAAGTTCCTTATAATCAACAATAATGTCAATAAAGTTCCTTAAAATCAACAGTAATGTCGATAAAGTTCTTAAAATCAACACTAATGTCCATAAAGTTCCTTAAAATGAACAGTAATGTTGATAAAGTTCCTTAAAATCAACACTTATGTCCATAAAGTTCCTTAAAATGAACAGTAATGTTGATAAAGTTCCTTAAAATCAACACTTATGTCCATAAAGTTCCTTAAAATGAACAGTAATGTGGATAAAGTTCCTTAAAATCAACAGTAATGTCAATAAAGTTCCTTAAAATCAACACTAATGTGGATGAAGTTTCTTAAAATCAACACTAATGTCAATAAAATTCCTTAAAATCAACAGTAATGTTGATAAAGTTCCTTATAATCAACAGTAATGTCAATAAAGTTCCTTAAAATCAACACTAATGTCAATAAAGTTCCTTAAAATCAACAGTAATGTTGATAAAATTCCTTAAAATCAACACTAATGTCAATAAATTTCCTTAAAATCAACAGTAATGTCGATAACATTCCTTAAAATCAACAGTGATGTGGATTAAGTTCCTTAAAATCCACCGTAATGTCGATAAAGTTCGTTAAAATCAATGCTAATGCCGATGAAGTTCCTGATAATCAACAATAATGTTGATGAAGTTCCTTAAAATCAACAGTAATGTCGATGAAGTTCTTAAAATCAACAGTAATGTCCATAAAGTTCCTTAAAATGAACAGATATGTTGATAAAGTTCCTTAAAATCAACACTAATGTCCATAAAGTTCCTTAAAATCAACGGTTATGTCAATAAAGTTCCTTAAAATCAACAGTAATGTCGATAAGGTTCCTTGAAATCAACACTAATGTGGATAAAGTTCCTTAAAATCAACACTTAAATCAACGCTAATGTGGATAAAGTTCCTTAATATCAACACTAATGTGGATAAAGTTCCTTTAAATCAACACTAATGTCGATAAAGTTCCTTAAAATCAACACCAATGTTGATAAAGTTACTTAAAATCAACAGTAATGTTGATAAAGTTCCTTAAAATTAACAGTAATGTCGATAAAGTTCCTTAAAATTAACAGTAATGTCACTAATGTTGATAAAGTTTCTTAAAATCAACAGTAATGTGGATAAAGTTTGTTAAAATCAACACTAATCTTCATAAAGTTCCTTAAAATCAACACTAATGTCCATAAAGTTTCTTAAAATCAAC
Source organism: Megalonaias nervosa (assembly GCA_016617855.1). NCBI lineage: Eukaryota > Metazoa > Mollusca > Bivalvia > Unionida > Unionidae > Megalonaias > Megalonaias nervosa. The sequence goes on along the minus strand of JAECUM010003664.1, from coordinate 151,719 downwards.
ACTAATGTGGTTAAAGTTCCTTAAAATTAACAGTAATGTCAATAAAGTTCCTTAAAATCAACACTAATGTTCGATAAAGTTCCTTAAAATTAACAGTAATGTCGATAAAGTTCCTTAAAATCAACACTAATGTGGACAAAGTTCCTTAAAATCAACACTTATGTGGATAAAGTTCCTTGAAACCAACACTAATGTGGATAAAGTTCCTTAAAATCAACTGTAATGTTGATAAAGTTCCTTAAAATCAATGCTAATGTATATAAAGTTCCTAAAAATCAACACTGATTTGGATAAAGTTCCTTATAATCAACAGTAATGTCAATAAAGTTTCTTAAAATCAACACTAATGTCCATAAAGTTCCTTAAAATGAACAGTAATGTCGATAAAGTTCCTTAAAATCAACACTAATGTCCATAAAGTTCCTTAAAATCAACAGTAATGTGGATAAAGTTCCTTAAAATCAACAGTAATGTGGATAAAGTTCCTTAAAATCAACAGTAATGTGGATAAAGTTCCTTAAAATCAACACTAATGTCGACAAAGTTCCTTAAAATCAACACTAATGTGGATAAAGTTCCTTAAAATCAACAGTAATGTTGATAAAGTTCCTTAAAATCAACAGTAATGTGGATAAAGTTCCCTAAAATCCACCGTAATGTCGATAAAGTTCCTTAAAATCAACGTTAATGTCGATAAAGGAAAACAGCACTTGTCCAGTACTAGCGGCTTGGAAAATTTTACTTGCCTAACTTCAAAAATGAGTAGTCCAGGATGTCTGACTATGGGATTTGATCCGCAGCCTGATATTAAAAGGACTAATGTGTTTATTTACTTCTCAAATTATTTCACATTAAGCAATTTTTTTCTCCAGGTCCTGATGTAAACCATTGTCCAGTTGCTCCAGTGCTCAAAGAAATTTGTTTGAGACACAGGCTCAGGGCAAATGGCTTTTTAAAAAAAATTACTTGCCATGGCTTAAAATCCCCTTACTCAACAAAGGCATATTACACACCCATCCCATCCAGGAAAATTAATAGTTGGTCCCTTATAGTTCTGATTTTTTTTTTTATTAAAACTGACTCCTCATTCACTTCTACTGAAGAAGGGCTCACAACTAATGAGATTTCCAACAAATTCTGCATCCTTAGGTGGTGAATTGTGAATAATTGTGACACACACCTCTGCTCTTGCAATCTCTAACTCTAAATTAGTGACTTTGCTCTCATGCCGATGATTAGTCAGTGTATTTCATCACAATCTGTGGGGATCTTTGAGTAGTTTTGTTTTCTGAATACTACAAAAATCTCAGTGTTTCTCAGTCAAGGTTGAAAACAGAAATGAATTCAGAGATGCATTGATCTGTTTTATATCAATCAGTGAAAACAGTAGCTTCAAGTTTTATAATTAGTTCTGGTGAGGGTACTGTGGATGTATCACAGTTAAAGACAACATTCATTTCAGTGGCCTAAGTGGTTAGAGCATCTGCCTTGGATATGGGAAGTTGTGGGTTCGAACCCCGGCTGAGTCACACCAAAGACGTTTAAAAATGGTACTGACAGCTGCCTCATTAGGCACTCAGCATTAAGAGCTTAGTGTTAGGACTGGTCAGCCTTCTGTCAGGATAATGTGACTGGATGGGACATCATGCAACATGTCTGCAGCATGATGCCCCAGTGCTAGACATCACTACAAACTGACATACTGCAGACATCATAACAATATGATTGGAAAATTTTTAAATCTATGTTAAAAATCCAAATCACACACATGTTCCATATTAATAGAATCAGCAGTTACAACTCTTTGAAGTAAATGGATTTAAATATAATGCAAGGATCTCACTTTTTTGGGGTGAAAATAATGTATTGGTGGCTTTTACTAGTCACTAATGCCCTAGCATAGCTTAATTGTCAAACGATCACATAGGTTAATATAAGTTTATTTAATCAGCGCTGCATTACAAAGACAGATTGATCAACTGACAGCTTATTCATGCTGTACAAGTGAGCACTATTTATAGGTACCCGATGAAATATTGAGAACAGAAATATTACTGATCCCCATTCATTGATAACAGGCATTGTTTTGTACATACACAATTTATTGATAACAGGCATTGTTTTGTACATACACAATTTATTGATAACGGGCATTGTTTTGTACATACACAATTTATTGATAACGGGCATTGTTTTGTACATACACAATTTATTGATAACGGGCATTGTTTTGTACATACACAATTCATTGATAACGGGCATTGTTTTGTACATACACAATTTATAGTATTTACTACAGCTAAGCAGATGATCTTTATAATGTGGAGGGACCTACAGATTGTGCCCAATCAGGAAGTTGAATATTTATAATTTACAAGTGTCTTTCATAAACTACAAAAAAAAAAATGCTGTATTTTGTTGGTGGTTGCAAGGTTTCTGTGATAAAATTTAGATAACATGTTTTTGGACAGGCCCAGTGGGCAACTCACTTTGAGTGTTAGATGGCTTAGATTTAGAGGGGAATGGGCATTGGGCTGTGCCATGTGTTTGCACAGTGTGTTGGAACTGTCGGGCCAGCCATTGTTTAACTGTTTGGAGATGATGTTTGTATCCCAGTTACAGAACTGTTTGAGATGTTGGGATCCATCTGGTCTGTTTTGGCTGTCTATATTAGGCAATTTGGCAGCTAAGAGTTGTTTGACTGTCTGTGTTGGAGGGGTGTGTGTGTGTGTTGGGCAGCTGTAGGGCTGTTGGTGCTGTCTGTGTGAGTGTCAGTTGTAGAGCTATCTGTGTTGGATGTGTTGTCTTAGCTGTGGTGCTAATTTGGATGCTGAGTAGTGGTACTATGTGAGTTGGTATATACCTGGTGTACTGCTGTCGGTGGTGACCTTGGCTCTGAGGAAGATAGTGGTTATCTGTGTTGATGGACCAAAGCTCCTGGACCAACTGGTCTGCAGGGAATAAAGGGGTCCTAGGGATCTTTAGACCGGCTGGGAGGGGTGGACCAATTATGGTGGCTCCTTGATCATCTGACAGTGGTCATTGATATGGTATGAATACTACACTACTTGATTGTGGTAATTGATATGGTATGTATGCTACGCTACTTGATTGTGGTATTCAATATGGTATGAAAGCTACACTACTTGATTGTGGTAATTGATATGGTATGTATAGTACACTACTTGATTGTGGTAATTGATATGGTATGAATGCTACGCTACTTAATTGTGGTGATCGATATGGTATGAATGCTACACTACTTGATTGTGGCAATTGATATGGTATGTATGCTACTCTACTTCATTGTGGTAATTGATATGGTATGTATGCTACACTACTTGATTGTGGTAATCAATATGGTATGAATGCTACACTACTTGATTGTGGTAATTGATATGGTATGAATGCTACAATACTTATGGTAATTGATATGGTATGTATGCTACACTACTTGATGGTGGTAATTGAAATAGTATGTATGCTACACTGCTTGATTGTGGTAACTGATATGGTATGTAAACTACACTACTTGATTGTGGTAATTGATATGGTATGTCTACTACACTTCTTGAATGTGTGATTGATATGGTAAGTATGTATAGTACACCACTTTGAGAGCTAATTGATATGGTAAGTATGTATACTACACTACTTGACTGGTAATTGATATGGTAAGCATGTATACTACACTACTTGACTGGTAATTGATATGGTATGTATGTATAGTTCACCATTTTGAGTGTAGTAATTGATATCTTTATCATTCAGCATTTTAATCATATCCATATAAAGTTCATGACATGATTAACATAGTAAGTATCAGTTTGACTTATAAGTTTCCATTTATTTATATTTACAGATAATAATAACAAAACAATGTTTCTTATTATGATCATCATCATGGTCATCATCATTATCATCTAGATCTTTTACATCAAGGATGTTTTGGTTTTATTATGCTGTTCAAGTGTCAGTTTTTGTTGTGAAACTTGCTTTTGAGTAAACTTGCAAGCTCTTTAAGAAAATCTGTTTTTCATTATTCTTTCACAGATTGTTTAAAATTTGTCATCATAATATTGATGTAATTCTGATTATTTAAATTTTGACATAATCATACCAATGTAATTCTGAAACTGGGTTGCTTCTGAATAAGCTGACCAGAATGTAGAATACCTATCAAAATTCTTTTGTCTTGTACTGAATTTAAAATGTCACCTTTGTTAAGAGTGTGAGTATGCATTTGTGTTTGTGTAGAATTTGTGGATCCCATTGCACTACCGCCATCAGTATGGGGGAGGGTGAGTATGGGGTGAGTTAGTGTTAGTGGAAATCTATGAAAAGGTTCATTGAAAAGAAAGAGTAAGAAGTGTTAATTAAAGGATGGGGAAATGAGTTAGATACACATAACTGTATGTGGATAATTTGAACAAAACGAATATGAGCACTGATTCCTGTATACACATGTGTAACCTGGACCACCAAGCTCAATTTGACTTCTGTTTTTCTGTTGCTATGCTATGGAAAGTCAAACAAGGGTCTGGGAAACCTCCCCCAAAATGAAATGAAAATGAGGTGCCCCAAAATTTGGGGCACTAGGCTTTGCTGTAAGTGTTGACTAGGATTAAATAAATGTAAATTTTGAAAACAAAGCATGTCAATCCACACCTTAAAGCCAAAGAAAAGTAAAATTTATATCAGTAAGGAAAGATTGTTACATGAACAATTTAATTGTGCTAAAAGACTAGGCTCTTTTGACATTGTGTACATTATTAGGAAATACTGTTGTTGATATCTACTTTCTCAATGGACAAGATCAAAATGTATACATTTGTAAATACACACCAAGGTATGTAATTTTTACTCTTTTTTTTCCAATTTACAAATTCTCTATGCAGATACAATCAGGGCATGCTGATACTCACACCTGTTAACATATTTTAAAAAAGTGAAAGAATGTTTGAGACATCAGGTAATGAAACTACCAACAAATTGGTATCAAACATGCTATTTGCATTTAAAATTATATTTGTAACAATGACAACATTTGAGATTGGTATCAAAAGAAAGTTATTAGACAATTATGGTTTTATACCTTGGCAAATAATTATGATGAGTGTAATTATAATGATAATAATACAGTAATAATAATAATAACAATGATGATGAGAATAATATTAATAGTAATAATGATTTATTTATAGAAGGTTAACTCAGTACAAAAGTGTTCTCCCCTGAGGCTTTCCTTAAATGTATACACAATAATCATTTATTTAACACAATTTTAAATATATGACTTTTTTTGCATTTAATGTGTAGTCGAAGCATTTGTTTTTAAAGATATTTTGATTGTTTTTTATTATATAGCAATCTGTTTCAGTCAAGAACCCCTGAAAATCTAAGGCTCTTTATGAAATACTGTACATGTATATGAGGTTTTGGTAGTGAGAAATTTCACTCTTCTATACAGTCTAGAGTTGTATGTGACTAAACATGTCTTATAGAGAATGTGAAGCAGTTCCATTTAGAGCTTTACATGCTAAAACAACTTTACTGTAATCAGTTCTCTTGTTAGTTTTAATCCAGTTTTATCTTTTAAATTGGTGTTCAAAAGGTGAATCAAAAAGTTTATCTAGAAATATATTACATGTTGCTCATTTTTTGTAATTTTAAAACTCTGGCATGGTATTTCTAATGCATTCTGAAACACTCTTCCACTGAAGGTCATATCCAATAGACTTCCTCCTCTGATCACAAGGTTTTAGTTTTCAAGTGGTTACAGGAAATATGCATACAGAGTTCAGTGTGGATTCACATGCAAGAGAAGCACTATAGACCATATTGTCAGACTTGAATCATTTTCATGAAGAAAGAACATAACAGTTGCCATATTGTTTTTAACTTATTGAAAGCTTATGACACCACACAGTCACATACAACACAACAGAAGTACAGAGTAATGAATGACTTATTCAGTGTAATTAAAAAGGTCACCTACATTCAATTTTTTGAAAGATAAAAGTTTCAGCTTTAAGGTGTCTGGCAATATTTCTGACAGTTATCGTTAGAAGATGTGTGTACCTTGGGGCAACTGATATTGTCACCCCTGTTCAGCATCAGAATTAACAGCATAATAAAATGCCTTAATTCAGAAACTGTATGCATTTCTGTCAATTAAATAGTATTCAGGAAGACCCTACTATCTTGATGGTTTTCATTCCTGTTGTGAAGGAATGTGTGTGTGATTTGTATTTTTAACATAGCTTTATAACAATTTTCCAGTCATGTCACTACAATGTCTGCAGTGTGAAAGTTTATAGTGATGTATAGCACTGAGGCTCATTCTGTAGACATGTAGCATGATGTCCCACCCAGTCACATTATCCTGACACAAGGCCAACCAGTTCTAATACTAACCTCTTAATGATGAGTGCCAAGCAAGGCTAGTACCATTTTTATAAGTCTTTGGTATGACTTGGCCAGGGTTTGAACCCATGACCTGTATCTGAGACAGACTCTCACTTTGGCCACCAGAGTGGTCTGTTGTGAAGGAAACCAAGTTTCTAGGGCTCATTTTTGATTGAAAACTAATTTTCCTCCCACATATTAGATTCAACGCCTATAAATGTCAGAAAGCCCCAGATTTGATATGATTGGATTGGAAGATCTTGCTCTGGTTATAGTTTTTTACTAATATCTAAACTTGACCATGGCTCCATTGTGCGTCGATCAGCTTGTAAATCTTGACTTCAGATGCTTCATTTATTAAATATTTATTAAATAGTCAAGGACTTAGATTTGTCAGAGTGCAATTTAAACTTTCTCCTTATGAAGCCTCTTTGCTGAGGCAAATAAACCATCACTTTTATTTCAAACAAAATTGGCTCTTCAATATAATACAGAACTATCTTCTAATCCAACTAGTTCAACATATTACATCATTTTCAGTGCCAGATGTCAAACCTTCTACACTCAAAAAACCAAACTTCATTCCACCTTTTGGCCCAAAAATTCATCCTCACCTAAAACCAGCAAAGTCAGCATTGTAAATATTGCAGAATTCTGTGTTTCCAAATCATCACTGTGGTTATCCAAGCAGATATTATGTGTCCTTTGTTAATTTAAAGAGTACTCAGCAAATGTTCTAATTTTCAGAGTAAATTTGGTGACCAGAACCTTCTGTCATGTCCATATTTCCCTGTATACAGACAGTTCGAAAGATGGAGATGCCATTGCAACATGCTGTGGAAATGTATCAAGCTGTTTACCAGATAAAACTGCTGTTTTTATCACCTTCATTACTCATTTTTTGAACTACATAGAAACTTCCTAAAAATCAGATTGTGTCATTTTTCAGATTCCCTTTTCCACACTTGAAATGTTGCAAAACCTGAATTTTGATAACTGTTTAATATTTCAAACCTGGCAGGAACAGTATAAGCTTGTACAGTCTAGAAAATGTATTCTGTATTGCTGGCTGCCTAGTCATTACGGTCATGAAAGCACAGATAAAGCAGCCAAAGCCACCTGTTTCTGATTGGAAGATTCCTTATATTGACTTCAGATGTTGTACAAGTTAGTATGTTATTCATACTTAGAAAATATGTGGAATGAAAATTCCATAAACAAGCTTCAGAAGATGAGACCTATTAGACCAATCATTGGAGTGGAATCCCACATATAGAAAAATTCACAGATGAGGTAGTACATGTACTGCATTCTTCGCATATCAGACACACATGCCCGACTCATGTATACTGCCTATATGTTGAGTGCATATCCTGCCAGTGTATACTGACATTGGAACAACCTTCTTTGTCAAGTGTTTCAACTTGCACCCTGTGAAATGGAAATATTTTTAAGAGAACTTGATGAAGAAACTTTAAGATGATGTACCAACTGAGAAAATCATCGACTTTTTGAGGGAATGAGTTTATATAAAAAATTGTGACCATACCTTTTAAAGGATTTTACATACATTACCTATGTTTTTTATTTTTGTAAACAGAATTTTCACATCTTTACCTTTTATATTTTATTTTGTTGGGTTAAATGTTACATTATTTAAAAAGGTTTATCTTTCTAAAATTTTGTGTTGTTCTTCATTTACATTTTTTAAACTTTATTTTTAATTTACACTATGTAGCCATTTTTGTGGTGTTCCAGCAAAATATACTTGGGACCCAGGGAAGGCACTTTAATGTGAAGTTTCACCCATAGAAGCAATTTTGAATTTTGTTATCATTTTCATATGAACTCTGTGTAATGAGGTTACCCTGGCATTCATTTTTTAAAAAAAAGTACCTTCCCCCTGAAACATATATATATATACATGTATCATATATATATATATATATATATATATATAAATTGAACAGCCCCAAGGTGCTGTTAAATACTAATACATATATATTCTTGCCCAGTTTTCAAGAAATGTGCAGGGTTTTAATGACTGTTTCTTTTTTGTACTTTATTTAATACAAATTTTGAATTGCTACAGCCAGTATAAAAATGTAAAAAGCTGAATAGAAACCCTTTATGGTTATTGAAATATGAATGTTCAAGTAATTTGATTGGTGCCATATTTGAGTATCAGATGACTGGGTTCATTATGTTTGTGTCCTAACCATTATTGACTGGAAAATGTTGTACACATTCATTCTATGAAAGCAGTTTGTATGCAAAAAATAACACCCTCAGGTAATATTCAAGACAGACTTGACTCAGTAATGTTAATGACATGACTTAATGCCTCAGTAATGTTAATGACAGGTTTGAGACCTCAGTAATTTTATGACATGATTTGTTAGTAATTTTAATGACCAACTTGAAACCTCAGTAATGTTAGTGACAGACTTGACACCTTAGTACATAATGTAATGTAATGTAATGTAATATAATATAATATAATATAATATAATATAATATAATATAATATAATATATAGTATAGGACTCAAACGAGCAGATAAAAATGTTTCCACCTGCTTTTCTACACCTCGCATTATAAGTTTCTTTAGTGATCTCTCTAATAATTAAAAATTAAAATTAAACAAAAATTCAAGTAATGAAAACAATAAATTTTAGTGTTTGAATTTTGAAAGTTAAACCATTATATTATTGGCATTTAATTGTACTGAAGTTAAGATTTTCTGACATTTGTCAAAAATAATACGATTGTTTTGTTATGCATACAGTGTTTGTAGCAGGAAGCATCTTGATTTGGGCGTGTCTATCCATACATGTGAATATCTGTCCATTCATAACAAGAATCTAGTAAGTATGATTGTTCCAAAGTCTGTCAATATAGATAAATGACAGTTTAGCTAGCTTGTTTGTTGTATACCTGTGCAGATGACTTGATTAGATTTTGAGGCCAGTACAGGAATTTTTCATATATTTTTGCCTTTAGAGTTTCATTTTAAAACCTTGTTATACAAAAACCACTTAATAGAAAACCAAAATTTTTTAGACATATTTTTCTCATATGTTGATGATCTGATTAGATTTTCGAGTCATGGCATTTTGTGCTTTTCAATCCTTGTTAGTATGATTTAGCAAAAACAGCATTAGATAGGCAACTGAAATTTGGTATGTATGTTTAAATATATATGAAAAGAACTTTATTAGATTTTCATGCAATTACAGTAATATTTCCATTTTAAAAGATTTTTTAAAATTTGTTGGGGACTTGGAGTTTGGATCTTCTTGTTTGCAGCATGGACATGCATGTTTTACAAGCACACATATGAGTAGGCTTCAGAAGGCATCATGTTAGATTTCTGACAGGCTTGCATTAGCATGACAGACTATTAAAAAATGTCCATTATTGCTACATTGCTTTGTAGTTTTTGGTCTGACAGGACTTTTCTTTGTGGTAATTGATGTCTTTTCCAGCACTTTGCCACTGGCATAAGATCTACAGAGGCAAGTGCTTTTCTCTGCCTTATTCTATCTCAGATTTAAAACTGACATTAATGCACATCTTGCAAACAAATGACCTGATAATATAGTTGCCTAGCAATATTACCTGTATTTCAGACTGGAAGAATTGGGTCATCTTTAGGTTGGGTCTGTATGGTACAATGATAACACTGTAAATAGAGTGCTAATCATTGACAGAAAACTGCTCTTTTTATGGCAGTTTTCAGCTATTATCTGTGTTACTATGAAGGTAGTCTGATTTGTATGAAAGCTTAGGTGAAGTTTATGAGCTTTTTATTGAATGTGTCAGAAGCAGACTCTAGAAAGTAAAAACGGAGAGGACATTCAAGGTGTTTTCATGACACAATGTGGGGATGGAGACAGTAGTGGATACAACAAGCCTCCAGGAGTTAAAAAATATTTTAGTTTATATAGTGCATAATTAAGTGAATTGAAAATGGTAAGTCAGAAAAATGTTAAGCAGTTTCATATGTATTTTATGAAATGTGTATTCCATTTTGAAGCTGTTTCATATATATTGTATGACATGCATATTCCATTTTGAAGCCATTTTATATGTATTTTATGACATGTATATTCCATTTTGAAGCTGTTTCATATGTATTTTATGACATGAATATTCCATTTTGAGGCTTTGTCATATGTATTTTATGACATGTATATTCCATTTTGAAGCTGCTTTGTCTGTAATTTATAACATGCATATTCCATTTTTTTTACAAATTTGGTGTAAGAAAATGTATTTAGTAAAATTGTCTCTCAAGGAATTTTCTTGTAACAATTCTTGTTACAAGTCTTTTATCCATTATTTTTTGGGGCAAAGACTTGTACCCACTTTGTATTTCTCAGAACCAAATTGTTGCTCCCAAGAGCATTAAAGACATGTTAGAGCAGAATTAGGGCCAGATGGAGAAAAAATAATGTGTTTCCTGGAACAGACTTGGGTCTTTAGTATATGAATTGATATAGTTTGATTGTCAAAGTGAAGAACCACCAATTATTCCAAGTGGTCAGTACAAAATAATGTAAAAATCAAAAAGATATGTAACAGACTAGTTGTAAACATTTCTGAAAATAACATTTGCTCAAGAGATATATAAAAAAAGTTGAGTTAGTGGGATTTTTGGAAGTGTTCATTGGTTTAAGAGAAAGACAAATGTTTTACTTGGCCCAACCAGCTCAAAATGTATTTTTCAATAATTGATTGATTACAGAGTTAAACTTCAATCATAACTTTATGGCCTTATTATTAACATTACTGCAAAGATTACTAAAATGGCACAGCCAACATTTTCTGGATTTTCTTTATCTTTTAATGATATTGCATTCAGCTCTCTGTATAATTGGTCATCCTAATGACCCTTTTATGCAAGACATAAATCAATTTTATATTATATTTAAAATGGCTCTTTTATTAAATTCTTTTGACCAATTGTGATTGCTTGCAAGCAGCTATTATACTTTAAAGAGGTTAAAGTCTAGAATTCATAAATGATTAAATGATTACTATTATGAATGGAATAATATTATAAGTTTATGCTTTCCTTTGTCATGGGCTTCAATGTGAAACCTAAGTTTGTTGCCCCCACCATATCTATCTGTCATGTCTTTCATAAATTTTTATCACTTAGTAAATTTTGAAGGACTTAAATTTCACAGAAGACCTGGGTTAAGTTTGATTTTCACCATTTTTCTGTAACATATTACATAGTTATAGCTCACGTTTGACTTGGAAGTTTGCACTTTGGTTTCTGCTCAGTAAGAGTTGAAGGATTTTGAGCATTGTAAACAAAATTGGTATGAGGGGTTTACATTAAGATCTAGGACAGGTTTTCTTTTCACCTCTTGCTTGAAAAAGTTTATGGAGTTATGGCCCTGTGTGACTCTGAACTTTGCACTTCCATTTTTGGTAAATAAATTGTGAAGGATTTCATGGATTAAAACCAAACTTAGTATGAGGCTTTGACCTTGGTCAAAACTTGGCCTCAGTTTAATGTAGAACTTTGCATTCCTGTTTCTCTCAATTATTTTTGAAAAACTAGATTGAAACAAAATTTAGCATGGGGCTTTACAATAAGATACCTGTGTTATGTTTCATTTTAACCATTTTCCTGTAAATTTAATGTTATCATGGCCTCATTTTGACTCCAAAATTCATCATTGAATTGCATGATATTGGTAGGGCATTTGTGCTTTATGGAAATGTTTTGAGTTTATTTTCAGTTTCCTTATTTGGATAAGTATGTAGTATATATTTGTGCATTAGCCTGTATGGATATGTAATCTGTCTACCTATCCTCCCTGTTGAGTGTATTTTATATTTCAATAGTAAAAAATTTATAATTCCATTTCTGTTCCTTGCTGATTGATGTGATTATACTTTATGCACATTTTTCCTACTTTGAGGACCGCTTCGGTGGCCTAAATGGTTAGAGCATCTGCCTCTGATGTAGGAAGTCATGGGTTCAAACCTTGGCTGAGTCATACTAAAGACTTATAAAAATGGTACTAGCAGCTGTCTCACTAATGGCACTCAACATTAAGAGGTTAGTGTTTGGACTGTTTGGCCTGCATGGTGTCAGGATAATTTGACTGGGTGGGATATGATGCTGCATGTCTGCAGCATGATGCCCCAGTGCTGGACATCACTATAAACTGTGACACTGCAGACATCATAGTGATATGACTGGAAAATTGTTTGAACTGTGTTAAAAATCCAAATCACACACACACTCACACAATAATGTGAGAGTTATTATGCTTCTCATACATATATATATATAAAGTTTACAAAAGTATGCTTTGATAGAGGAGGTTGGGAAGAAGATGCAATCACATTACTTACTGGCAGTCATTCAGCTAAAGAGTCAAACTTTCACTAACAAGAGGGCTTTAATTTTAATGAGCTACCCTGAAGTTAAGTAGTCACATGACCAGTAGTGACCAGTGGTATGTTGAGACTGACATTGATCTGCAATCCTTTGTTATAAGCAGTCACTGTTTTCTGGTGTTTCATTTTTTCAATTTACCCAATTGCCATCCTCACCATTGGCCCTGTTTCAGTTTATTTGTTCTTTAATGTGTGCATCTGTGTGGTGCACATGCATGTCAGTGTATGCATATTGAGTTAGCAGCAGCAACATCCATGTATCATATTCAGAGGTTGACCATAACTAATCCTGTTTCACTAATTCTTAATATAATTTTCATTTTGTTATCACAATATTTAAATATTAATTTCTGGCGCAGCATGTTAGGGTTAGGGTTAGGGTTTAGGTTACATGAATACAAAGGTTGGTTCTATGACTTACAGTAGTTACTACACTGAGCACTTGTAATGTTTTTATATGTATGGATTTCTTTGAGATAGATAACAAATTTGTATTTCTGTGATATATTGGGGCTACTTGGTATGCTGATATGGGCTTTTGCTCACAATATCAGCTACATGTTCTCTCATTTTGGCCTTTAATTGAATTCCTTAAACTTTGATGCCAATCCAGACAATTATCAGTCTGATAATAAGCATTCTTGTCAGTAGCGACACTTCTGTGCATGCTGTAATTACTCAAGCTTGAAATACTGTCTTGTGTACCTGCTGGGCTCCCTTCTCCCCCCTGTTGAATTATGTATGATCTAAACCTGCTTGGATCCATCCCTCCTCCAGTGGCTAAGTTGTTAGAGCATCCACCTTGGATGTGGGAGGTCACAGGTTCGAACCTCATACCAAGTCATACCAAAGACTTATAAAAATGGTACTAGCAGCTGCCTCGCTAGGTACTCAGCATTAAGAGGTTAGTGTTAGGACTGGTTGGCCTGGTTTTGGGATAATGTGACTGGGTGGGACATGATGCTACATGTCTGTGGCATGATGCTCCAGTGCTAGGCATCACTATAAACTACCACACTGCATAGATCATAGCGATATGACTTAAAAATTGTTAAAGCTACATTAAAAACCCAAAGCACACACACACACACACACACACACACACACACACTCCCTCCAGGTACAATAATGTATGATAAAAACCTCCAGGACTTCTCATATATTTCTGTACATGCCTTAATTGATTAAGTTTGAAATACTGTTTAGTCTGTTTGCCAGGCTCACCCAGGTATGATACTGTATGAAGCCAGACTTCCCTCACCAGGTACAGATAAAACATCTGCAAGGCACACTCTGGGTACAGTAGGACATGATAGAAACCTGCTTGGCTCTCCCTCCAGGTTCACCAGAAATTATATTTTTCTGTGGATCTGCATCTATGCTGGCTTTCACTTGTTGGTAGCGAGAATTGGTAATATGATATTAAAGTTAAACTATACCTGCTGCACTGCACTCCCCCTTACTTGTACTTATGGAGTAGCACCCAGGACATCCAAAGTATTTTAGTATGTTAATATTTTGCATGAAATTGTCCATATTTTTTATTTGATATAGTTAGGCTAAATAAACATATTGCTAAAATATCCATGTTTTATTGTTGTGTGCATGAGATAATGTTTGAAGGACTTAGTGGCTTGAAATTAAATTTGATAGAAGTCCTTAATTTATATAGTCCTAGGTCAGTAGTTTTGTTGTTCACTGTTTTTCAACAAAACTTTATGGAGTTTGGACACTGTTTATTAAATTTTCCTCTATTTACAGATGACTGAACTTTGTGGAGAGCTTGTACTTGGGATCATGAACAAGCTTATAAAGTTTGGAGTCAAAAGGTTGAAGGTCATGGTCACTGACTGAAAGAAGAAATATGGTTTGCACATGGGGTAAGGCAAAACTCTATTTATATTTGGGTTCAAAAGCTCAAAAGTCAACATTACTGACAGAAAGAAAAAAAATAGTTTCCACATAACTTGAGTATCATCTACAGTTATTTAACTTTGTGGAAGGCCTGCACTTGGTGCAAGGAAGAACCCTACTGATTTTGGAATCAAAAGGTCAGAGGTTAAAGTCACTGACTGGAAGAATAGAAATAGTGTCTGTGCAATAGCTTTAGTTCTAGATGACATGTATCTGTCAAACTTTATGGATGACTTGCATGTGGTATAAGAAATAATCATATTAAGCTTGGGGTCAGAGTTCAGTGTCACAGACTGAAGGAAGAAACATTGTTTTTGCACAATGAAATGAGGTCTACATCACAGAACTGAACCAGACTTTCTTGGTGACTTGCACTTAGGGTAAGGAAGAAGCCTGTCAGTTTTTAGATCAAATGGTCAAATATCAGTCACTGACTTGAAGAAGAAAATTAGGTTTGGCATAAAATTGCCAGTTAATGTGATAGAGGACTACTAAACACAGAGCAGTTATATAATCTCCTGTTCATGTTATTCTCATGTTTTCCAGAACCTGTTCATACTGCTGATCTGGGTAAATTCATCAAATATTTGAAATACCATGCAGGTTACCTTTTTGATCATGTTATACATGGTTAACTATTCCTCTGACTTTTCAACACCATGCCTGCATGAAAAAAACAAATGTACCTAGTCACTGCTAATTAATTTGTTGTCTCCCAAGTCACCTAGCCACATAAAGTAAACCCAGTCAAAGCAGTGGATGACTATGTGCAACCTGATTTTATCCAGTTGTATTTACATCATACAGGTGACTGAAAATCACTGGCCCTGGATGAAATTGCACATATCTGATGTAATGGGTTTGTTAGGTAATCTGTCCATCAAAACAGCTTGTTAATGGGACCAATTGACAAAATTGTCAAGTGTGGTGCAGTCACACCTCCTTTGGAAGCCATAACAACCGTTATTATGTATTGCATATTTACTCCAAAGAGGGCAACTGTTGAATATGCGTACATTATCAAACTAAAAGATGAATCAGAATATTACTTGAAATGTATTGGAATTAAGCAGATATCCAGACAGCAAGGATTCAAATATCTTAATCATGGCTACTTTGACAAAGCAGAACTTCATACATATTTTAGAAATCTGTCTGCCAGTTGCATTAAAAATCAACCAGGGAAAGTGACTGAATGTCTTCATGGTGTAGTATGTCTGATTTTTAAAAAAAAAAACTTCTTTTAGATAATGGGAAAGTAAAAGGCAAAGAACAAGACTTCATTTAGATATTAGGAAATGAAAAAACAAAGAATAAAACTTCTTTTAGATAACGGGAAACAAAAAGACAATAACAAAACTTATTTTTGATAATTGGAAATGAAAAAACAACAAGACTTCTTTTAGATAATGGGAAAGAAAAAACAAAGTACAAATCTTTTAGATGCTAGGAAACAAGAACAAAATGAAGTATAGTTGAGTACCTCTACCTGTATGCTGTATTACAAAGTTTAAGATGATTGACACATCTTTTCATCAATGAGCATCTGCTTTCATGCTGCTGTCCCTTGTGCGTTTGAACTATTTTTAGATTACTGAATAATAATGAACATGATTTTATGCTTCATTTCAATGCAGCATCATGCATATCTGCACAGTTCAAAACCTGCTAGTTACTAAGCCAGGTACTGTCATCATTTATAATAATAAAACGTATATGTAAAGTTGCATTATTAGTATTAAGGTAGGTGTGCTGGCATAAGGTGGATGTAATGGAGAAGGTGGATATCATGGCATAAAGTGGATGTAAAGACATAAGGTGAATTTAATGGAGTTAGATAGTTGTAATGACACAAAGTGGATGTAATGGTGTAATGTAGAAGTAATGGTGTAAGGTAAATGTAATAGCATAAAGTGGATGTAAAGACATGAATTAGATTTAATGGAGCAAGGTAGGCATAATGACTTAAAGTGGATGTAATGGTATAATGTACAAGTAATGGCATTAAGTTAAATATAATAGCATAAAGTGGATGTAATGTCACAAGGTAAACTAATTGGTTGGAGCAAGGTAGATGTAATGGAGTAAGTGGATGTAAGGTTCATAGTGGATGTAATGGAGAAAGGTAGATGCAGTGGAGAAAGGTGGATGTAATGGCATAAAGTAGATGTGCTGGCATAAGATTGATGTAATAGAGTAAGGTAAATATAACAAAGGAAGGCAGATGTAATGGGATAAGGTGGATTTATTGGCATAAGGTACCGTAGATATAATGGTATAGTGCATATGTAATGGAGTATCATACCTGCCATAACATGATGTGTCACACAAAAAACATAATTTTTGACTCTCAAACTCCCTGACAGTATTGTTTCAAAAAACATCATTTTCAGTAATCTTGGGAGAAAGAGAGAGACATATGTCTGAAACATGTAGTTTTGTATAAACAGTTTACAGTCCTACTTAGAGCACAAGTTAAACTATCTTCAGGGCAGTTTATATAGTTAATTATTTTGAAGTCCATTAAAAAGTAAGGCCATCAGCCACAATTTCAGAGATTACTGAAATGACTGGAATAGCTAGTGTGATACCATGTCAAGAACTTTGAAACTCTGATGTGGATGAGCCCATTGGGGTTAATTTGCATAGGTAAAGTACAGGAAGTGGAACAACCCAGTTCATTTAAAGTTAAGTTCAGTCATTGAGATGCATGGTGAAAATTAAAAGTTATTGTGCAGCAATACCTTGAATGAGAATGCTACAGCCATAATTATTATAGTTTATTATGATTAGTGGCAAGATTTCTTTGAAGTTGGATTTTATGCTCTATATAAAACATACAACACAATTATTTAGGTATTAAGAATAGTGTACAGGTGTGGTTCACTTTTTAAGGCAAAATGTTGAAATGCAACTGTGTGTTAGGTAAAGCTTAGCAATCTGCAAAATGAGCACAGTCCAGCAAAAACCAAATTTCAGAACTGGACGGAATTTGACTTTGTGAAGTGCTGCTGCAAAGGGATTTGTTTTTGCACACATTGCAAACACTGTATCGACATTAGTCACTATGTAGTGTACATAATAGCAACACCGTCCAGCATATTTGCCATGCCCTTGCAGCAATACAGATGCAGCAACATCATTTTAATGCAAGAGTTCTTAACAGTTTCTGTTATAAATTTCAGAACATTATCTTGTCTAGGTCCCCCCCACACACACACACACACAACAGTGCATGCACAAAGGCAACTTTTGATAACTGCATTTTGTCAGTTTGTTCTTTTCTGGTCTTCAGGTAGGCAATTGTTCCTTTGTCTTTGGCAGATTTGATAACTGACCTCCATTTAATTTTATTTTTAATTGGTATGAACAGTGTGGATCAGGTTCCATTTTGCATGGTTTGCGCTATGTTTTAGAAGTCCATGGAAAAGAGAGAGGTTTTCCACTGTAAAGGCTACAGTGGCATCAGAAGCAAAAGCTTTACATGGGGTTGTGTTGTCTGAAGAAAATTGTTCATTAGCTGCAAATAGAACTTAACCAACTTTTGAACATTTCTTTAGATATAATCAGTAGAATCCATAAATGAAGAATTAGCTGCAAATAGAATTTAACTAACTTTTGAACATTTCTAATGATATAACCAGTGGAATTCATGAATGGAGAATGGTAGTTTACTGCCATCTTGTCTGAAGTTCATTTGTTAGTCCTATGAGCAGAGACATAGCATGTTATTCGCTATCAGAATAGAATCATATTCTTTGTAGATAACCTACTTTCTTTAGTGGAGGTTGTTAGAAAATTTGACATCAAAAGACAACCAAAGCTTGTTATATCTTATTCAGCAATAAATAAGTTTCACTGCCATCAATAAGCAAAGATAATGCATTTTTGTTGTATTATCACAGTCATCAATAAGCAAAGATAATACATGTTATTGCATTATCACAGTCATCAATAATCAAAGCTAATTCATGTTATTGCATTATCACAGTCATCAATAATCAAAGCTATAATTCATGTTATTGAATTACCTCGCTGATCGAAAGCAAGGCTTAGAGAGTATACCTTATGTATGTTTATTAAAGACAATGGACTATTACAGTCGCAATAGCCTGGTTGTCTCATTTATTGGACATCAATGGTCCTTGTTCAAGAGAAAGCCTTAAAATCAATTGAAAATAATGGCAAAGGGTCTGAAGATAAATACATCATAATAGCTTGATAGGATACACTTGATTGCATCCCTGAGGTCAACAAGTGCATGTGATATGCATCATCTATGTTGTATTTTGCAAATTTAAATTACCTGTAATGACCTTTCAGGGTTGATCATTATATTAAATGATCACAGTGAATTATTTCCTCAATGAAACCATTATCTGTTAAACTAGAACTGGTGAAGAGATGGAAAGACAGTTGAAGGAAGATCAATAGTGTTTCCTATGAGAAACTGATTGTCTGTCAGCTTTTTTAAAGAACTCTATACATCAACTAGTATGGAATGAAAAAGAGATATGGAAATAAAAGTGCTTGAAAGGAAACTGATTGCCTCAAGACAGCATGAGAAACATAGAGAGAAATCATCGTTTTCATGACCTGGGTGTAGGTGTACTCTCCCCCATGACCAATATTTGTAGATAGTAAGTCCAAGCATCTTAATAAATGAAGTGAAATATAAGGTGCATAAACTTACTACATATTTGGAATTTAAATAAAATATCACTCAAAAATAGACAAATGTCCTATGTGATACAGTGATTTGATAAGGGAGGGGGATGTTTGGTACTTATAGAACAAATTTGTCGACAAGTATATTATGTAAATACTTGCATGAATTATTATGGCAAAAGAACAGCGACACTAGTGCCATATGCTAACTTGTACTTCCCATATATACTCACTTATAACTCAAGTCTAACTGCAAACTGCACAGACCCAGATCTGCTGTCACTTAATAGTTTGTTCAGAGTAATCAGTAGAACAAACAATATATACCCTGGTCTGCAGGTGCATTATGCTATGGCAGATCAGGATCTTTGTTGTTTGCAGTTTGACTTATAAGCAAGTATATAGAGTTCTCATGTTGCTTAAACGGACATACCAACTTTTATAGATGAAAGTTTTGAACGCAAAACATGTTCTGACATCCTGAATTAATGGTATATGGTGTCTGATGGAAACACTAGTAGCTAGAGGTTCTGACAGAAGTACCAAAATGGTCAACCAAAATACAGAATTTGACTGTCAGCAAATAAGTACAAATTACATCAGACAAATGGGTTTAAAAATTGAGACCATTAATGATCTTGCATTGGCTAAAGCTGCAATGAAGACTGAAGCAGGAGGGGTACATAAGATTAACATAGCAAGGGACCTTATATAGGTAGCCAGATAAGCTCATAGCAGTCATCAGAAAAGAATAAAGCTTGAGATAGAAACTGACGAGGCAACAAAAAGAAAGATTGGGAAAGAAAAACAGCAATAGAAGATTAGAATAGAGGAAGCAAAGAGATTAAAGGAGCAGAAGTTCAAAGTGGAAGGGGGGAAAATCAGTGAAGAGGAGGAATAGTTCTATTAAACCCAAAGGCATGCAGAAAACTGCTTCGTTGAGCAGCATTAAATTTTGGTGAAGCACTAAAAGCCAGGGATGAAGTAAAATTGCAGACAGCTCAGAGAATATTTAGAATATGCCGTGACATGATTGGATAAAGCAAGAATGGGGTTAAACATTGTCAACAGAAGAGATAAGATCATGAAAGAATGAGACAGCAGTGTTTTGCAAAATGTATTGGCAATATGTGTTCCAAGTCCAAAATGGACTTCATTTCAACAACAAGAGCTAAAACTTCCTTAGACTGCAGCTGTAGTTCTATAATGTCTCACAGAACAGTGTGCTCTATAGTAAAGTGGTATTCATAAGCCACAGATCTGTGGAATTATAATGGATGGATAACTGTGCCTCAAAGTCAGCATACTTTATAAGTGAATACAACGTATGCAGGAAGTTTTGTTTTAAAGGAATAGATATGCATTTACCAAATGCATGCTTTTTGAATTAGCGGATTGATAAGACTTGCTTGTAACAATAATGTGCCCAATGCTTAATAGTCCATAGATTATGTGTTCCAAATATAACATGTAGCAGTGCATATCACAGCTGTCCATTAAAGTGATTATATTTAGGATTTGTAAAACTAATTTGATTTAGAACAACCATGCTTTATAGTGAACAGAAAAATGTGACATTGGCTACAGTATGCAGGGTCATTGCAAGTTTGTACTGGACCAAACACCACCATGAGTTGGTGTCATATTCAGTATCCCATACCCTCGGAACCAACACTGCAGACTATTTATTTTTTACATGTATTTACTAGGCAGCTGAATATGTGATATCAACCCCCATAGTTCAGAAAACACATGAGAAGGAATACATTTCTTTATATTCTAACCAAGTAACACCTAAAACTTTACAGGGGACTGTCTTTGTAAGCTGGTAAGTGGATACGAGGTAACATTTATTAAGATTTTAGGGTAGTTAAACTTACTTGTGTGTTCCTGGACTTGATGTTTATTTACTGTACCTATTCTACATCTGACATTTTTGCAGCTTGGAAATGAAATTGTACTGGACTTATATGTACATGGTCAAGCCACTAAACAATAGAGCATATTTTTTATAGATAAATCTGAAATAATTAGTAAGGAAACAAAAATGCAGATGGTAATTTGTAATTTTACTTGTATTTGCACTGTAAGTGCAAATATGTAAAATGACATGTGTGACTTGATTCTTAGAATAAAGTTCAGTCATATCGCCACAATGTCTGCAGTGTGGCAGTTTATAGTGAGGTCTAGCACTGGGGCATCATGTCGCAGACATGTATCATGATGTCCCACCCAGTCACAATATCCTGACACCAGGCCAACCAGCCCTAACACTAACCTCTTAATGCTGAGTGCCAAGTGAGGCAGCTGTTAGTGCAAGTTTTATAAGTTTTTGGTATGACTCGACTGGGGTTTGAATCCGTGACCTCCTTCATCTGAGGCAGATGCTCTAACCATTAGGCCACCTGAATGGTCTACTCACTTATAAATCAGCTCCAACCTAATGCTGCATAGTATTATGTATATTTAATTTTTATTAATTGTTGGCTTTCCTTAATGATTATATGTTATATACATTTGTATTTTATAGCTGACCTTGTCCAAAATCAAGTCTACTGTATCTTACTAGGGCCATTGATTTTGTAAACAACATAGTACATAGCTAATAATTCTCTGAGAGAATAGATTAAATATCAGGATCATTATCAATGGAAGTAAACATGTTTATCTTAATATGAGTCTAGGATATTTGTATTTGCCCATGGAAAGACCTGATCTACCTGATGCATCCCATGTTTTTTATTATAATTTTAGTTATAGACTTTGTCTTATTGACAACTTAGAATGTTATAGAAATGAACTTTTTGACCTTCATCCTGGTTCTATTTTTATGTCTTAGTGCTTTTTATAATGTTGATACTTTAGAAAATACTCATTCTTGTATTGACATCTTTTAGCAGAATTAATCTTATTGTTGTGTTCAGATTTTCATTGGGTGGAATTATTTATTCAGATTATTCATTGGAAATACAAAGTGCTCATCAATAATATTCTTGGACTGGAAGATTAATTTAGAATTTGAATTATAGTGAATTCAGACAAGAACATTTTTAGATTATATTATTGTGATACTTAAAAGACTCTTAGCATATCACCACAATCCTGGCTACTTGCACATTAGCATATTTGAGACTACAGACACGTGAACACACTCAGTATTAGAACTTATTTGGAATACCACTGGAATTTAGTTGGAACTGTATGCATTTGGACTTGTGATAAAACTTTTAGGACTGTTTGGGATTTAATTCCCAATATTGTGAGTTTGTTTTAAATTTTCACTTTTTATTCTAGGGAAATAAATTATTTTTTGAATTTTACAAAGCTTGTTGGTTTTCTCTCTATTCTGTTACTTAGTTTAAGACCATAGGGTCAGAACAATAGATCCAGATCTTCCATCTCATAAAGTGCCAGCATATCTGGGTCTGTGCAGTTTGTTAGGAGTAATCAGTAGAACATATGACATAGACCCTGATCTGCTAGCACATTATTGAATGGCAGATCAGAGTCATGTTGTTTGCAGTTGCTCCCTACATAAGTGAATATATATACTATTTCAGATGTTGCGATCTGATGTCCATCACCTAGTTGACTGTTGATCTGCATATCCTTTATACAAGTCTATTCGCATTTTACTATAATTGTCTTGCCACTACAGAAGCTACTGGAGCCCCAGGTGATCAAGTGGTCTAAATCACTTGCCTTTACTGATCACTACCATCTCACCTCTGCATTTGTGGGTTCAATTCTAAAGGTTCAGCAATTGTGGGTATGTGAGAAAGCTTGCCAATAGCTTCCTGTGGGTCATTGGTTCTTAGCTGGGTACCTCTTCAACCAGTTATACTGGCTGCCATGTATAGCCTATCATATGCAGAAAAATGGTGTTAAACCCACAACAACAACATATACTACTTATGTTGCTTTACCATGAAACACCAAACCAAAATCAAACCAAACCTTTATACAAATTTAAAGGATTATAGCTCAGATTTCTCAGAATATAAACATATTAATACTAATTCATATTGGTAAATTGTCAAAGTATAAAACTTTGATTTTATATGACATGCTTTACAATGTTTTGGTGGAGATATGATTATCTTGGCTAGGTCAGTAAATCACTTAATACACAAAATGTCCTAATTTTGATTTGTTTATTGATAAATATTTAAATAAAAACCATTGTAAACATTTGATTTCCAGTTTTTAGAAACCTCTAAATTTAGATAAGATATAATTCTGTTGAGGAATCCTTTTATATAGTGGAAATAAATACAGTTAAACCTTCTCATCCTGTGACTTTTTTCTCACCTCTTTAGATTACCTTAAAATTGTATTAACGAATTTGTTCAGAGGAATTCAAGAGGCCGGGTTGTTGCTATAGATTTCCAAGCATAGTCACTCATTTTCCCCCACCAAAAAAACTCTGACATGTACAACTTTCTAGTGTACTAAGAAAGGGCTGCACTATGAAACTTTACATTCTGTATCCGCCTTCTACTGATTTTCAAGTCATTAACCATTATAAACTTATTTTCTTTCCTAACTTCCCAGTTTATCCTAACATTTTCTTTTTAAACTAATAAAAGGTTGATTTTTGTGCAATAATGCATTTTTGCATATTTTATTGCTAAGACATTTTGCCCCATATATCATTTATACAACTTGAAAATATGGTACTCTAGTGGATGACAGCACATTCCTAAACTGCCCATTGCCAAAGATATTGTTCTTGCTGAAATTAATTACCATCTGAGAATTCAGGTTGCCATTGGTGAATTTGCTGGTTGCTAATACCAACATAAGAGAAGTGATAGATTTCCAATTGTTATTCAGATTCAGAAACATGATGTGTGAATGCTCATCAAAATACAGATTTAATTCCAATAAATTTTGGAAAGGATTGTTTCATAATTATTGCAGAGCTTCATCTGTAGAAATCTTTTTTTTCAGATAATGAGTCATTTTAGATCTCTATTATCATATCTACAGAAGTTCTGGGTCTTAAATTCAGGTGCCTGATTACCTGCTAATTCTGATCCTATCTGATTTGCCTTCAATTCTGATTGAAAAAGAGTGTATCAGCCAAGCCTTGGAGCTTATCTAGTAATTTTGAACACAGTGATAGTAAAGTATCTCTTGCAGTTGAACCTGTGGTTATTGATTGTATTATTCACAATCGACAGTCATTATCAACTACTATATTAACAGACTAATACATTCAGTTTATATACACATTCCCACAGATTCAGTCTTTCATGAAATCACTCTGGTACAAGGTTGCCCAAACAGAAGGTGTGAGGCATTTGTCAATATTTTGCTTGACAATCATGCAAATGCGCAAACAGGCACACTCATCCATGTATGCACATCTACAATCCAATCACTAGCACAGCTGTTAGGTTCCTAATTCTTGTTAATATATGACCATCAAACACTCATTCACTATAATACCCATCAGTAAAATGCAGTTCCTGTCATCAGGTATGGTCATGGATCCCATTTCATTGAGTGGTAGTAAAATTTTATGCATCATATACTTCATTATAAAGTAGCCCCACAATAAGGCAGTATACTCTATGGCTCATATGTACAGCATTATAATGAGGGAGTACTGTATATAGGTTCCATCCAATGATGGAGTACTGTACCATGTACTTCATCATAAGGTCTCACTATTAGGCAGTAGACTCTGGCTCCTATGGACAGTGTTATAATGAGGGAGTACTGTATAATATACTTAATTATAAGGTAGCCCCATTGTAAGGCAGTATACTCTATGGATCATATGGGCAGCATTATAATGAGGGAGTACTGTATATAGGTTCCATCCAATGATGGAGTACTGTACCATATACTTCATTGTAAGGTCTCACTGTATACTCTGTGGCTCCTATGGGCAGCATTATAATGAGGGAGTACTATATATAGATTCCATCCAATGATGGAGTACTGTACCATGTACTTCATTAAAAGGTCTTACTATAAGGCAGTATACTCTGGCTTACATAGACAGTGTTATAATGAGGGAGTACCATATCATATACTTCATTATAAGGTAGTTTCACTAAAAGGAACTATAGTCTAGAGCTTGCACAGGTAACATTAAAATGAGGGAGTACTTATCATGTACTGAATTATAATGTGGTCTCAGTATAAAGCACTATACTCTATGTCTCCTATAGACAGTTATAATGAGGGATTACTGTATCATATATTTCATTTTAAGGTGGCCTCACTTTTAGGCAGTATCCTTAATGGCTCTTATGGACAGCATTATAATGAGGGAGTACTGTATACAAGTTCCATCCAATTGGTGTTATAGGGTCTAAACATTGGATGTGTTAATATTGTCATCTCAGTTTCATGCACAAGATATGAGATGCTGAGGAAGAAATAATACAAAGCATTAACATTAAAATATACAGGTAAAAGTCACAGTACTCATAGGAAACAGGAATCAATGTTATAAGTGTGACTTTATTTCAGTTTTAACAACAAAAGAATCACCTAGTAATAGGTAAAACTTTTTTAACGTCAGAAAACTTTCCTCCAAATAGGATTTATCCTATCATCAGTTAACTATCAAGCTGAAAGTTTTGTAAACTGTTACAAAAATAAAAATATTAAATGCATGTTGGAAGGATGGAATTAGCCACTGTAGATAAAGCATATTGTTTGATGAACTGTGTAGAATAAAAGTCCAAACTTTGAACTGTGTTTCTATCGTGTGTGATCCACAGGGTTAAAAAAAAAATTGAATAATTTCAGGTCCTCAGAATTACTTCAGTACTATTAGCAGGCTGAACTATTGTGAAGTTTGTTAGGAAATCTGTTATATGAGGGGCATACTTAAGCTGGTGCTTTCTTCACATCAGTTTATGAGAGGTTTAAGGGAGATTTTTCACTCCTAATTCACCAAATCATGTATTGAAAAAGAAAATGGCTTTTCAAGGACTACCAAGCTATGTTGATAGACACTTGTGATTGGATCTCAAACTATTAAATAACTTGGCCTATTATTGAAGTATTCTTCAGGATAGCTATTACAAATATTATCAACACCTTATTGTCCGCTAATGGACTATGAAATATGGAGGCTTATTCACCTTTTACGGTTACTAAAGATATTCTCTCTCTTATTTTCTTGATAAAAATTTAAAATATAGGTATTCTGTTTATTTGTTACTTCAGATAACAGACTTTTACCAAGGCATTGGACCCCTGTATGGAGATCAAACTATATGTACAGCTAGTTACAATGCTGTAAAGAAATATCCCAGGTATGAACTACTCAGGAGCACCAATTGAAAGGGGGCATTGTTTTGAACATGAGGGAAATGCTTATTATGTTCAGCAGGAACAATTAGTGAAGAAATGTTTGATTAGATTGCTGGAGTTTCTCTGTTAATCACAGGCAAAGGTGAGTAGTGAACAATTGACAATAGATTTGTGTTGCTCAAATGGGTAGGCTTAATTAGAGAAACATAAATGTTGTTTGGTGTTTTCAGCACAACAATTGACTCATGACTTCTGCAATGTACAGGCAAGTGTGTGAATTTTACCAGATGGACTTGTAAATGTGGGTTTATTTTAGCCAACAAAATATTAAATTTCACTTAGAAGAGTACCACCAAAGAATTGGATTTTTTTAAAAACTGGAGTGAAATCATTTTTGTTGAGTTTTTGTGAAGTTTGAACAAGCTTGTGGAAATATTTCTGTTACAAGTTGAAGTGTTATTATTCCCTGAGATTGGATTAGTATCTAGAATATCTGCATTGGAAAGTTTAATAATCAAGAAGGTAGGTCTGTGTTTTAGTATAAAGTAAATCCTGATCTGGAGAAATCAAATGAGTATATAATATTGTACTTTTAAAATTGCAGCACATGATTCATTGTGACAGCACTTATCTTTGTTAAAAATGCTTGCTAAATTCAGCAGTGTAATGTACTGAAATTTAAAATCAACTTCCATTCCTTTTCTGTCAGTGAGGGTACTGATGTTGGTCACAGTCTCTCAGTGAGAGTATTGTAGAAGAAATTCCCTGCCCCACCCCCAGCTGCAATGGGGGCACTGTTAAAAGCAAAGCTTGGCAAGGTGTAAAATGACTGCTGAACCAGTCTGTTGTGCTTGTGCATCATCATACTGATTATTTTTAATGTAAAACATCTTTAGTCAACCTAAAAAAGTAGATTGGCTATGCTCTGCTTACTTGTTTGCAATGAAATTCTTTAAAGATTTTCTTGCAAAATATTATATGCATACTTCAATCAGTATCTCCACTAAGTATGTGCTAAAAATTTGGCTAAATTTGGACAAAACAATGGAAAATGTTTCAGTGAGCAAGATTTGGACAAACTGAAGAGGTGATTGTATCATGATAATTGGCTAGCTGACAATCAAATTGTCCATACTATTTTTCACTGTAATTACTCAAAGGAAGTAATTGATCCACTGGTGTCAATGGGTCAGATTAGAAAATTACAGTATTTTAAGAATTCACTTAGTTGCTAAAAGTTCTCTATTATAGTCAGTACAATGTACAGTGCTTGAATTTGACTCCAGAATCTGCTGGTCATTTAAGTCTGTGCTAAAAACTGCTTATTCTTGGTTGTCAAGCAGATGACAATTCAGAATGCAGACAGCAGTGGTGGATCCAGAATTTGTTTCTATGGCAGCTCAATTTTGAAAAGTGATGGTTAATTTTTTGTATGTAATTAAAATGACCAATTTTCACTGAAAAGTTGATTATTTTAACTTTAAACAGGACTGGTTCAGTTTCTCCCTTCTCCAACCAGGTCTAGGTTCATCACTGGCTTATAGTATAACTGACCCATATGTCTGTATAGGATGACTGACCCAAGCTCAAGTTTATCATTTTAACTGACCTGAGGAAGACATTTCTTGCAAAGAAAAATTAGCATTTTGCTGGAAAATGTTTCATATGGAGCAGCTAGCAACATCTTCCAAGTTACCTTTCCATGAGTAACTTTATCCACATGGATTTTGAAGTTCTGTTGGTCTCTTGTTGTTTCAAGAATACAGTTATATACCTGTATATGCACTCATTAAGGCAGTAGCATGCATGTGCAACTGATGTCATGCATTTCTGTGTGTCCTTTAACAGGCTTGGAAAGAGTTGGGTCTGTGGGTATTTTTGCTAAAAATGTAATATTTTCAATTGTCAGACTGAAAAACTATGATGTGGGAAATACTAAATACACAGAAGACAACAAAATCAGGAATAGACCAGAGGTGAAACTGTCCAAAAGTAACATTCACTGAAAAGTATGGTGTCAGAGAAAAAAATAGAGTTGGTGGGATTTTAGAAGGGCTGAATTACAGTAGATATTTTGCCTTTGTTCTTTGATGGAAACTTTAAATTTTTGGTTATATTTGTAGAGTTTGACAATCTTCTCAACAGTCAAAGAAAGTGGACATACTGTAATGGGAAGGGATACATGTTTAAACTGTCACTGTCAGGAATTTAAATTGGGTTCTTCATCTCACACTCTGGCTAACATGCCACTGGACTAAAAGGTTTGGACTAGGCTGGTTAGTAAGTAACCTTATATACAGTGTAGTGATGTGTGGCTGAGTAATGGGTTTATAAAGACTAACAATTTGTATGCAACAACCTGTTAAGGTAGATAATAACCTATCATGGACTAAACGTATCAAACATATCAGTAAAATGTTTAATTTAAGTTTATGTCTTCTAAGTAGAATAAGACATTTTCTCCCTGAAAGGCACAGAAAACTATTTTATAACAGTTACATACAGCCCTATTTAGACTACTGTAATATAGTATGGGGTAATTTAAATGAAAAAATACATAGCAAAGTAAGCACATCTTCAAAAAAGAGCATTTGGACTAATATGAATCTAGAAAGAAAGCAAGGAAAATTTAGCTGGTAAGTTACAAATATTACCTATTCAAGACTGAATCTGGTTGAGAAAAGCCAAATTAATGTACAGGATATCCAATAATAGTGCTCCTGAATATTTACAATAACTATTCCAGTATAGGCTGCCTGGTAATACTACCCACCTGCAATTCCTGTCTACACAACAGTATAAAACTCCCAAACCAAATAAGGAATTATTCAAAAAGAGTTTCTAATACTCTGGAACTTTGCTCTGGAATAGTATTGCAGCTGAGATTAGAAATGCCCACTCTGTTTCCTTCTTCCAAACCCAATATATCCAGTGGCTTCAGAGATGCAGTCAAAATAAATAAATTTCTTTTAAGAGGACCTCACTGTAGATTAGTTCTTCAGCTAATTGTATTACCCTCTTTAAATAAAGTCATTATTATTATTGTTATTATAATTATTATTAATTGATTACCATATTGTTGTAAATTAGGAGAATTTAAGGCTAAGTGTGGAATGTTTTATGAGGTTTTTATACATGATAAAGGGGTCCTTGATGGCTTGGACAACCTTTGGCAGAGGTGAGAGAAAGGAGAGACTGTCCAAAAAATGTTTTAGACAGAAACACTCAAGTTTTATTTATTTTAAGTTTTGTATTTTTTAAATTCTTATTGCTTTGGTCAAGATGTTCATAGAGGAATATTTAAGGGCAGCTCAGATATTTTTTGTTCAATTCATGTCTAAATGTTGAAACATGTGCTTTCTCCAAATGCTCAAAAACAACCACTGACTAAGAAATAGGAGATTCGGCAATCTGAAGTTCAGCTCAGGAACTTCCTCTTCGAGGTGAACTTAGTTTGGAGGAGTTTTGGAAAGCAATCAGTAGCCTTCAAAACCCAACCATAGGAAAACTGAAGTTTTAACTTGCCACTTCTAATGCTGATACATGGAGTACATTCTCCATTCTTTGAAGCTCTTGCCTTTACTGACCACTTCCATCTCATCTTTACTGATCACTGCCATCTCATCTTTGTCCACATGGGTTTTTGAGAAAGCTGCCAGTAGCTTCCTGTGGGTCAGTGGTTTCAACCAGGTTTTCCTGGTTCTTCCCCCACTAATTATAATAGCTGTCATGTATAGCCCATCTTGCAATGAGAATGGCATTAAACCCAATAAACATCAGTTGACATTTACCAGGGTTTTAAGAGGAGTGCAGTCAGCACCTGCAGAAAGTCAATTTTGTATGATTTTGTGTAATTCAGTACTACCCTTCTTTGAAACAATGTCCTTTTATGTACTAACCTGTAATCCTGTATACATGTTCACTGCTAGACTTAATACGAATGCTGTATGATATACTCATTTACATGTACATGTTTTATACCCAGTAAAAGTAGTATTCTAGTGTAATATTTATGTTCTCTAAAATCACCCTTGCTTGTAAACAATTGTACAATGCATACATTATTATTATTATTATTATTATTATTATTATTATTATTATTATTATTATTACCTTGTATCAATCCTGCACATGGATTTTTTCTTTGGATGGGGCCATTGGGTAAAAAAAAATATACATTTTTTCACTGTAGTTATATTTTCTTTAGCATTCAATTTACAGTACCCTATTTGGAATATACATCAATTTACAGTACCCTATTTGGAATATACATCAATTTACAGTACCCTATTTGGAATATACATCAATTTACACCCTATTTGGAATATACATCAGTTTACACCCTATTTGGAATATATATCAATTTACTCCCTATTTGGAATATGCATCAATTTACACCCTATTTGGAATATACATCAATTTACACCCTATTTGGAATATACATCAATTTACACCCTATTTGGAATATACATCAACTTATTCAATTTACACCCTATTTGGAATATACATCAACTTATTCAATTTACACCCTATTTGGAATATACATCAACTTATTCAATTTACACCCTATTTGGAATATACATCAACTTATTCAATTTACACCCTATTTGGAATATACATCAAGTTATTCAATTTACACCCTGTTTGGAATATACATCAACTTTAAATACTTCCTTTATTTCCTGCATATGATATTCCTGTTCTAGGTTCATGTCATTGGTTGGGCCATGGGATTATGCCTTTGATATGTTGGGGGCATGTCCTTGATTGGGGCCATGAAATTAGGCCTTTACATATTGGCAGTCATGTCCCATGCTGGTGCCATGGGATTATGCTTTTGATATATTGGCAGCTCATCTTGGTTCATTTCCCTGGTTGGGGTCATCGATGGGACTATGCCCTGCAGCTCTTCTTGGGGCATATCCCTAGTTATGGCTAAGGGATTATGCCCTTTAATATAAGTAGCTCATCTTGGGGCATGTCCCTGGTTGGGGCCATCGATGGGATTATGCCCTTTGATATATTGGCAGTTCTTCTTGGGGCATATCATGTGTTGCTTAAAGCACAGTTCTTTTTTCCCACTTCAGTGAGATAACCCTTTGATAGAATGTTGTGCTGTAACCTTGTATTAGAAAGTCTTGTACACAAATGGTTCCATGTTTCGTTACTATGCAATAAACATTTTTTTGTTCTTCAAAGCAAATAATAGAAGAAGAGTGCTAGAGCTGTGTGATTGTTGTTACAAAGAATGGTGAAATTTTTTTCAAATGAATTACAAGTATTTACCATGCAAACTTTCAGTTTAAAATGACATCATTTGAGGGCATTAGAAACTTGATATCGTATGCTTTGTCATGTAGAATTGGAATAATCATAGCTAAAATTATACACCTTACAGTTGTTAAATTAGTCTATTTTCACTAATGTGAGTTGTTTGTAATGTCGATGAGTTTGCTTTTTGGGGGAGAATGTTAGACATTATTCCTTGGATGTTATTATTAGACCTTGAAAATTTGGCCACTTTATTCAGTAGTGTCATTTCTGTCTTTCTCTGCATATTTGCACAATGAATGTCAAATACTTCAAACATGCACCTATTCTAGAAGAGGTTTTAGTAGCCTTTCATCTTAGGTATCATACATTTGTCTGTACATTTTAAGTTGAGAGGTCCCCTTCCTCAAAGTAAAGTTTAGTAGTTAAGAAATTTTACCAGTTTAATAGTGTGAATGAGATTGTGAACATAAGTTCTATCAAAATTTACCACTGTAAGTATTATATATCTTTCTAGATCTAATTTATTGCAAACATGGTGCCTCCTCATGCAAAGCACTTTATACCATTGATCGTGCCAGTAATAACATACTTGCTTATAAGTCAGGTCCAGCTGCAAACTGCATGGCCCAGATCTGCTGTCACATAATGTGCTGGCAGATATGGTTCTATGCAGTTTGTTTTGAGTAATCATTAGAACAAACAGTATAGACTGTGATGCAATGGCATATCAGGGCCTATATTGTTCTCAGTAGGGTTTGACTTGTGAAAAAATACGGTACTTTTCTGTTATTTCATCAAGGGTGTTTCCTCCTAGCACATTAGGGGTGGCTATAAATGGCTGCACTATATTCCTTTGAAAATGTGAATGTTTAAATTTTCTTGTAATATTTTTATGATGAAATATACAAATTCACCAGTCATTTGAACTTGATCTATTAATTGCATGTATCAAAAACATATTGTATTGTGTCGATGTGACATTAAAGATACATATATACATGCATGAATACATACATACAGACAGACACATAGACACACAGACAGACACACAGATATACCAGTATATATAACATGAAAAGTATATGTGCCTTACATAATTGTTTAAATCTATTCCTGCCCTTTGTCATCTTGTGAATCCTGTATTCATTTACCCCACCACTGCCATCCCAGTCCTGTTTTTAAAAATAAATCTTATTGTCACCATGTGTACATATTATGTAAACTATTTCAGCTGTGATAATTGATTTCTACTACAGACTAGAGTTGGAGTTTGTGGGAGGTAATTTTCATAATTTTTAATGCATTTCTTTGGTTATGTTTACTTCAAACATAATGGTTGGTCAGATTCATGGGGTACAATTAGTAAATTCCATGATGGAAATTTACATTGGGACTTTTGAATGTCATAATTGTTTTCATGGCGGGTAAAAATATCATTTGAGTGTAAGGCTGTTAATCAAGTTTAACAAAAGTTTTAAAGGTAAATTTATTTATTATTAAGAATGAAAGTAATGGAACCACTCCATTGAAAAGAGTGGGTATATTTGACATTACGCATTAATCATGAAACTATTATTGTCAAGTTGTGCCAGTAAACAAACTGAGTGTGTGTTTGTTGATGTAAGAAATTAATGGCAAAAATTGGTTCACGAATGAAATGATGCTTATCCATGCATGAAGTTGCATAGACTTTGGATGTAATGACTGCACAACACAAGTGAAAGTACTTGAAGTCAGTCTGTTGCCAGTAAAACTGAATTACTGAATAATCCTCAACTAGGCCACATAGCTCAATAATAGATGACCATAGTTTGTTTTGTTTTTTTATAAACAGGTTACATGGTAGAATACTATACCATAAACATAATAAGTAACTGGAAATTGATCTTTCATTTGATACCACTTTTGTTGGCAACATTAAGATCCCTGATGTTAATCAATGGACACCAATTTTGTCATCCAGCAATGAAATGCTCATTGCCAGGGCTAGTGTAAAACTGGACCATGGATTGGGTTAAAATTACAAGCAGGCAAAGCAGCGCTGTTAATCATTTCAATTGCTAATGAAGCTATTGCACATCTTTTTCATTTCATGTCATGTGGAAACGCTGCTTGATGTGTAAATTCTATCACCATTCAACTAATCTGATCATTTAGATTCAATTGAAATGGCTGTTGCAAGAGAAATTCCTTTTGACAGACTCTAAACTGTATAGTACTCAATAATATTTTGACAGTAATAGAAGCTCTTTAGATTCAGTAATTACCTTAAGTAGTAAATGATTGCAGTCTTCATTTGATGTTGACAGTTATTTTGCATAGGTACCTTTTAGCAGATGAATAACAAAAGTTTATAGAAGTATATATCTAATTTATTGCAGATTTCAGTTCATAAAGGTCAGAAATTCTTGTCATTAAAAAATGAAAGATGTGTTAAAAATGAAGTAAATAAGGCAGACTTAATTTTGCACTGAGCATCTACTGCCATCCTACAAGTTTTATCGATACAAATTACACTATTTCCCTTTACAAATTTAGTTTTCATTATAATTTTTATTACCTCAACATTAAAATTAGTTTACCTTCTTCTCCATGCCATTGATCTAGAAATGACATCATGACTTGCTTAAGTAGCTGTACATCTTTTCCCAAACATGTGGATAAAAAATTAAATCAGGTTGACCTTGTCCATGTAATAAATGCAGTTAGTACAAATAATGTAATGCTCAATTAAATCTTGACTGTTTACATTTATTTAATCACCTTGATAATGTATATGCAATTAAAAAATAGTCCATAATTATTTCTGTTTGATTTTTCTATGGTTCATATACAGACCTCAGGCACATACTTCTTCATGCAAGGTAAGGTAAACATATTTGGCTGATTGCTGTTCACGTCCACTTTTTAATCAGTATGTCAGCAAGTCAATGCTGATTGTTGCTCTGCAAACTTACCATGAAAGTGACTAATGGCTGAGGAAGTACATAATTAATGCAGATTTTAAAATGTTTGCTTTCACATAACATGATGAGAACTGCTTGCTAATGAGAACTGGTAGGATGCCAATAGGACCTGAAGGGTCAAAACTGAAAACAACAACCATATACATGTATCTAAAATTTATTTTAATAGACAAAATGCTTAATTCAGTGCAGTACTTCATGACATTCAGCAAGCTTTGCCTAACTGACATTGCTGCAGTTTTCATTTACTGAGAATTTCCCTGCAGTGCACTGCATGCAGCCAGATGGGAATTATTTGTTTATTAAGGTATATTATAGTTATTTTTCACTGCTCTATTGATTTGACCCCACCTTATAGCCATGTGGATAGAGTGTGAATTTGGTTTAGAGATCTACTATAAGAATTCTTGAGCTACTCCATTAGAGAGTAAATACTGAATGGAGCAGAATTTCCGCCAAGGCAATTTTTCAATTCCTTGTGCAAATAACCACTTAAGAATTGATCAATTGACCTCTGTAGGATATTTGTTACACTATCGGAGTCTGTTTTTCATTACCTGTACACCTGAGCTCAGGTAAGAACATGTAAACCTTAACAAGGATACAACTTGGCTTTGTTGACACAGTGTCTTCACTGATCAATGAGAGTGAAATCTGAACAGTAAATTGTGTTGATCTTTCAGCATCTTTACAATCGAAAAAATGATGAGCTACTGTGAGGTAATATTTCAAAATTTATTGGATTTCAGTTCACATCACTGGTTGTTTCAAAAGGAATGATCTTTGTTTATTAGACTTGATTAACTTTGCAGCACTGGGATTCAATTTAAAAATTTACACTGCAGATGTGCAGAGTAAGTTAAAAGCTTTGGTTCTTTTTTGCTTGTATACAAGTTGGAGTTATTAAGACTAAATTACCATTGCAGTTTTATTTTCTATTAATTGCATGATGAAAAGACTTTTCAGACTTGATAACAGTAATTATCTAATTGAAAGGTTTGGACATAAATTGAGTTAATTTGAACCGACCTGGGTTGCATTGGAGTAGCATTATTTTGTTTTTGTCACTGTAATTACCAGTAGTGTCAGTGATGAAACCTTGTTGGAAATGTGAACATCTCCATTGGATTATCCTACAGTGAACTGCAGGTAATTGACAGGTAAGACTGATATCTGAGATATTACTTTCAACACCTTGCTGATACCTGTTCATATGAATGGTTACAGTGAATGTTGTCATAATTGACTTGTTCCAATTGCAAGTGGGGTAGCTGTAGTTTTTAGTGCGTGTTAGATCAGACTTGATGTGCTTTGATTGTTTTCTATAGTCCCAAAATGAGGAATAAAACCTGAGAGCTTATTAGCCAGCATTTGGGGTATGATAAACCTAGATCTTGGAAGAGATTATATAAATTTTTCTACGTCTTGCCGTTGACTGCTTGCAGCAGTGAGCTCCACTGAGTAAGATTGGTGCAGAAAACTAAATTTAAAAGATATTCTGATATAATTATACAGATATTTGCAGATATAAACTTTGAGGATTTTGAAATCTTGAAAAATAAATGTTAATAATAATTAAATAAATAGCTTTAGGTTTGTAGTTGAATATTTTTCTTTTCATAAATGCTTACAATTGTTTTGATTGTTTTACCTGCTTTCTAAAATTGGATCAAATAGGATTGCCTCTGACATTGTAGACCCAGATCTGCTGCTGCATTATGTGAAGGAAGATCTGGATCTGTGTACTTTGCACTTGGATTTGGCTTGTGAGTACACAAAGTACATTGTTCAAGGCATGGCAGTCAAGATGGCAAAATGGGATGCAAAGTTAAATATATGGCAATCAATATGGCAATATGGTATGCAAAGTTTAACATATGGCAGTCAAGATGGCAATATGGGATACAAAATTCAATGTACACCAGTCAAGATGGCAACATGTGATGCAAAGTTCAAGGTATGGCAGTCAAGATGGCAATATGGGAAGCAAAGTTCAAGGTACACCAGTCAAGATGGCAACATGTGATGCAAAGTTCAAGGTATGGCAGTCAAGATAGCAATATGGGATGCAAAATTCAAGGTACAGCAGTCAAGATGGCAACATGGGATGCAAAGTTCAAGGTATGGCAGTCAAGATGGCAATATGGGAAGCAAAGTTCAAGGTATGGCAGTCAAGATGGCAATATGGGATGCAAAGTTTAAGGTATGGCAGTCAAGATGGCAACATGAGATGCAAAATTTGTACAATTTAAAAACTCTGCTGCACTTGACAAAGCTGGTTAAATTTTGAAGTGGTGAGAAAGGGGAAAGGATGATGCCCCTACAAGAGAATACACAAAATGTGATTGATATGCAAATATTTGATAAAATGAGTAGATAATTGTGTATAGATTCAATTTCATGATACTGTATGCAGTCTGTTTTATGAAATGAGAATCAAAATGCTGAGTGAGAGATAGAATATACAAAAATTATAGTTTTATAAAGTACGATACAGTTTGTGTTGCCCAATATTATCATGGAATATGAGCTATATTATAGACAAATGGGGCCCAAAGTTTTCCTGTTGTCATCAGCAATAACGGTTTACATTGAATTAAAATGAAATTATTTTTACAAATACATTAAGCAGAAATTGCAAAAAATACTTCATGGTAGGGAATTGCTCAGTAATGGTTTTAAGTTTCCCATTTGATTAAAAATTTCTTTCCTAGTGTTAATTTATCTGTTTGCTTATATCATGCTGCCCTTTTTTCAATCCTCATTGGCTCCCACACCTTTATTAGTCTTGCAATGTCTCCACAAGATCCAACCCTGCATAGTTTAATTACTGTTTGTAAAGTAACTATGACTTTTTTCTTTTTTTAAAAACAGTTATTAAAGCCAATCACTCTATAGCAGTAAAACATTTCAGTGCAATTGCTACCATTAATAATATGAACTTGATCATGCTATTCAAGTGAGTCCTATTATTTTCTGACAATTTAGTGAGAGTGAATTGATCTAAAAACAAACACACACACACAAACAAACACACACAACTTTTTTAAAACTGAAATCCTTGATTTGATGATGGAATGCAGCCCAGCAAGTCTTTACGGTTTGATGTGAAAAGGGCACCCACTATCCTTTCACTGTAATTTTCAATTGTTCCAAGTATTCTTCTGATAGATTGATATTGATTGTTGTCAGTGAAAAGAATGAACAAATAAATAACTTGACACCAAAAGAGAAGCATATATGTTTCATTTTAAGGCCTATCATTTGCCAGTTCCGTCATATATTAATGATGCCTGTAATGATGAAACATTGGTCGTGATTTCATATTTTGTACTTTGCAGTTACAAGCTTTCTTCGTTGTATTGATACTGTTAGAACAAGTCTTGGAGAAGTATTTTGTGTTATAATAGGAAGGAAGGAGTGTGTGTGTGTGTGTGTGATTTGGATTTTTAATGTAGCTTTAACAATTTTTCAGTCATGTCGCTATGATGTCTGCAGTGTGGCAGTTTATAGTGATGTCTAGCACTAGGCATCATGCCACAGACATGTAGCATGATGTCCCACCCAGTCACATTATCCTGACACCAGACCCACCAGTCCTAACACTAACATCTTAATGCTGAGCACCTAGTGAGGCAGCTGTTAGTACCATTGTTTTGTCTTTGGTATGACTAGGCCGGAGTTCAAACCCACGACCTCTGTGAAATCTGTCTTGAGAGACTAATCCTTTAGTGAAACAAGCAATTTCTTTAAGGACAGGTAATCTTTCAGTAGAAGTCATCACACAATACAACAAAATTTGTACAACATTAGGAAACTAGCAATCATATAGCTGACAGGTCATTTTCAACAGGAATGGTCTATAAAGTAGGATTTAACAAAGAAGCTTTTAAATGATTTCTTACAAACCGCAGAACAGAATTTTATCAAAGATTTTACATCATGGGATAAGATGTTTCAAATTTTACAAAATTGGGATTCTGATCTGCCTTCAAAAGATGCACTGTTACTTAAAACATAAAACTCCATTTGTCATTCATCAACAAGTGTTATTTTTGACTTCTCAGTTCCACTAGCCCACTTTCATCCAAACTTGACATGGATCATCTTACCGTAAGGCCTTTTCTGTTTGTACAAATGATGCCAATCTGCCATTAAATATGTTACTAAAAATATAAAGATATTTCATCAACTTCTTCAAAACCACTGAAGAGAATTTGATCCTATTTGACAGGAAATTTGATCCTATTTCTGGCATGAAAACTTGAAACATTTTACAAATGATTCTGATCTGCCATAAAATATTGCTACTAAAAATAGACAAAAAATTGCCACCATTACTAAAAATAGACAAACCTTTTAATGATGTATTAAAAACCGTTGAACAAACTTTGACTGAAAGCATCCTGGCATGAGAATGTTCAAACATTATACAAAATGAGACCTGTCAGCCATCATATTACTAAAAATAGAAAACCTTTACTTCTGAAATATTGCTCAACAGAATTTGACCAAATTTGACATGAACCATCTTGTCACAGAGCCTTTAAAGTTCTATAACTGTTGCTTTTCCACCATCAAATATGGTTACTATTTCAGAAAACAACTACTATATAGAATTTGACCAAACATTACGGAAAGCATCTTATCATATCATATCACTGGTCATTGGGTGCTGGTCATCAGTTAGTATGTCAAGTGACAGACAGTCACTGAGAGTCTGTCACTGATCACCAGCTACTGGGTCATGAGGTACCAATCTTCTGTCACTGGGTAATATGTCGAGTAGCAGGCATCAAAGGTCTGTCACCATTCACTGGACACTGGGAAAGATGTCAAGTTACAGTCATGGAAGGTCTGTTACAGGTCATGATCGCCCGATAATTTCCCAAGTGACAGTTACTAAGTGTCTGTCACTGAATACCAGGCCCTAAACACTGGGTGTGGAGATCGGTACAACCTTCTGTTTGTAGTCACTGGTCACCAAGCATAAAGTAATGATAACTGGACACCAAGCAACAGGCAGTGGACACCAGTCTTTCACTGCTTATCTAGGTAAAGTAATTGATTTGATAATATCTTTTTGTAATATGTTTCCATTTAATCCACAATGGGGAAGAAGTTTTGATGACCATCTTGGTGGAAGGGATTTGGTTGATATTGTCTTTTCTCTGTGTTTGTTTTAACACTCAAGGTGCTTGGGGACTCCTACCATCTAGTGGTTAGTAAGCCATGTCACCTTCTCTAACCATGACACAATAGATGACATTGCCATTGATTAGCACATCATCCATGTCACCTCTGACGTTATCAAGTGAAAGAGAAGGGGACTGCCACTTATTGCCTCCTTCTTTGAGATGGAAATGATGGTTTCTTCAGGAAGAGAAGAATGATGAATTTATCTCATCCTACCCTGTGACTGGGACAGGATGTAAAAGCCCCAAACAGAAAGTCTCCTTCTCCAGGATGGAGATGAGATGGAATAATCCTGTCTCACCCCAAGAATAAACACAAGATGATGAAAAATCAATATTAGTTAACATAGAAGAACCCCAAGAACCACCAGTTGTATCAGATCCTTCCTATTTTGGGGTGTCCATATTTGTCCCAGCCTATGTGTCAGTTGAGAGAGGAGGAGGAAGTGTAGACTTTTGACAGTGCAGTAAATCGTTTCTTCCCAGAGATCTGTGTCCAGAACTTTTGGAATTGTTGGACACTGTGATCCTCTCCAGTTTGGAGAGGCATGTTATGGTATCTCCAGTTGTTCCCTAACTCAGTGATCATTAGGGAGTTTACTTTTCTTGTTCTTGGCTTAAGTTTTAAGCTATAGGGTTCATTAGCCTGCCTGTCCTTTTAAGCCCCCCACCCCACCCCCGCATAGGAATTGGGTACTTTCCAGGTGGGTGTTTGGGCAGGGATCTGGATATGTTTCCCGTCAAATTTCTTGAGGCCTTGGAACTGAAGGCTGGGGCAATAATTACCATAGCTCATTGATTCCCAACAGTAGCTTCCATGGGTCAGTGGTACTTCTTGAGGTCTCCCCAGGTTCTCCACCATATATACTGGCTGCCATGGATAACCCATAATGTGCAAAAAAAATGGTGTTAAACCCACAGAACCAAATGAACCTCTTTGCAGCATTCCAGTACATGTCAGGCTGAGCCTTTTTAAGAGGCTTGGCTGGACCACAAAGG
Source organism: Megalonaias nervosa (assembly GCA_016617855.1). Classification (NCBI taxonomy): domain Eukaryota; kingdom Metazoa; phylum Mollusca; class Bivalvia; order Unionida; family Unionidae; genus Megalonaias; species Megalonaias nervosa. The sequence goes on along the minus strand of JAECUM010003664.1, from coordinate 110,588 downwards.
ACTATGTTTGGTCTTTTCAAAAATGAATGAATGTTATCAACTTCACTTGTCAGACCCACCACTGCTTTCAAGGACCCCAGTTTTGTTGTACCTGTCCTAGCTGATATCTCAATGGGCAGAGGTATATGCCTGTCTAAGGAAGAATGCTGAGAGGCAATAGAGAGGGTGACAAACATTCCATGTCCTTTCTAGTGAAAATAAAAGTGGAAAGTATTGACTCATTACATGCATTTCCCCAATGAACATGTTTTTTCTAGAAGAGCATATCAACATGAGGACATTGGCCTCAGTCAGAAAGTCAGTGGGCCAAATGACTAGCAGTCTCCACAGATCTCTAGGATGCCCATCTTCACATCCCCATCTTCTCAGCCCACAGGAAATTCCTGTGGCCTTGTCTGTAATGGGAGAACTACTAATTTTGGGGTTCTTCCTTTTGATCTAGCATCTTTTTCTAGAGCCTTCACCAGTGTCTAAGGTCATTATAAAGGTTTGCATCCTCCAGCAATTTTATAATCTGGTTGATGCATGATGTTCTCAGATGTGCCGTTCTGAAGGATCTCAATGGAGGAGTTTTCATTAGAAGACTATTTATAGTGTGTAGTTAGTCTGATAGTGTTGCCAGTCTGACATCAATATGACCACAATGTCATCCATCTTGAAACCTTTATAGCTCCTCGTTCTGAATGAGGGGTTACATTGATATAGAGTTTTCACTAAAAGATTTCCTATAAAATCTAATTGGTCCTAAATGGAAACTGTGCCAGTCATAAATCCATTATGGTCACCAGAGTGACTATGTTGAATAACTTGTAATCACTGCTCCTTCTGAATGGATGGTCATATTGACATGAGATTTCACCAAAACAATGTCTAGTTGGCCCAAAATGAAAATAGTGATGAAATTATATCCAGTATGGCCACTGTGGGGGCCATTTTGAAAATCTTGTTATCACTCGAGAACATCTGAGATATTTCAACATTTGGCAGTTAAAATAAAGAAGTGATTTTATCTTGGATTCCTGGAAATTATTTTTGTTCATTAGAGCGTCAGACCGTTCTTAGGACTTTTGTTTTATTTGGTATATGACAGTTCAAGAAACATCGGGTTGAAATAGTATTTTGAGATCTGGGGATACACACCATGTTGAAATGGAAGTAGATATTCCTTGTGTATTCAGTTTTTGTTTTCTTAAATATAGAAGGTGCAATGCAGGGCAAAAATAAGCAAAGACCAGCTTTAATGAAGCAATTAGTTTGTCAGCCAATATTTGATCAGTTGATCATGATGCAAAGTGGTGTTATGATCCTCCTCAAAGACAGGGAGATAATGGCACTTGTCTGGATCTTTAATAATAGAAGTTTAATGAACAATTAAATACTTATTTTATTTCAGAACACTTTAAATGCTATTCAGTGGGATTAGATGTCTTGCATCTTTTTATAATTGTACAAAATTCTTGGCAGAAATATTATAGATGGTATTACATACATACATACATACATACATACATACATACATACATACATAACTTGAGAGGCATCAAATACTATCAAAATAAATGTTTATTGGCAAATGGAATGGGTGTCAAAATTGATGGGCTTAATAAAAGGATCCTCTTACACATGTCTGAAATATGTAGGAATCTTCAAAATTCATGTACAAAATTCCTGGCTGAGATGATGGTATTTACCTGTTTATGTACATTCATGTATGACATGCATGCATGCTGACAAAACTATGCATACATATATGGCTATGTTAATCTGAGAAGTCAAATACTATGAAACAAAAATGGATGATAAAATTGATTGGCATAATCAAGATATCCTCTTGTGCATACCTAGAAGGATTGTTGTTGTAGGGTTTAATGCCATTTTTTCAGCACAAGATAGGCTATACATGGCAGCCAGTATAAATGGTGGAGGAAGATCTCGGAAAGAACCACTGACCCATGAGAAGCTACTGGCAAACTTTCAGACGTGCCCACATTGACCAAGTCCGAGACTCGAACCCACACAGACAGAGGTGAGATGACAGTGGTCTGTAATGGTGAGCACTTTAGACCACTTGGCCTGTGACTCGGGGCCCCTCCTGGAAGGATATATTGTCAAACATAAATAACATGACATTACCATGCAAAATGTTTTGGGACTATATTTAAACCTTGAGCTGAAGAAATGCAGATAAGCAGATTGTGAACACTTAAAGGATGAGTGAACAGCTGATAAGTTTTGTCTATGCAATTAGTGTTTAAATTTTTTAAAATTGGTTTTCAGCTCAATCCCTACCCTCCTCAACCCATACAACCCTATTGTTAATGCTTTTGTCCTGAGTGTATGTCTGTTTCCAATGATGCATGACCAGACCCATCTAGAATGGGGCGGGGGAACACATGGCCTGGGCCTCAACCCCTAACCCTCTCAGCCCCTACCCCACATTGTTAAATGCTTATGTTCTGAGTATGTATCTGTTTCCAATGATGCATGATCAGACCCATCCAGAGAGGGTACCGGTGGGGGGCGGGCACATGGCCTGGGCTTCAACTCCTAATTGATTTTGGTTTATATATATAATAATATAATAATAAATGTTGAGTACTTAGTTGTCTTTTAAATCTTTATAAAGTAAATTATATGAGTTCGTTTTGGCATTTGATTCATAGCCAAATTTCAGTAAAACTAGGGCTTAGGGGCCTCAAACTCTCAAAGTGGCCCTGGCCTGGACCAGCCTTTGAAGGGGCCTGTGCATGTCCTTACCATGTTTAAAATAGCTATTTTCAATCATGTACAGACACATTGTCATTTAGAATCTTAGAGTATGTATCCACTGGGAACTTTTTGCTGATGAGTACAGGTCTGCTTTAGTGTACCTCACTAGATCTTGTCAGGCTATGTTGTTAATATATCAAAGACTCTTGAATTTATGAATCTCAGACAGGCAGAAATACTTGTGAATTTACTGGCATTTACCAACCCCTCCTTTCATTTATTTGCTTTATTGTGTAATTGCGGTCCAGAAAAAGAAGCGAAGGTTTGAAGTTGACATTTTTATGGTATCGTTTTCAGTGATGTATAGAGCTGATGTGTACTCAAATGACTTTCATTCTGCCAGTATTTTTTGTGAAGAGTTAATCTTCAGTCTATTTACTTACTGTCCATCTTCATGATTTGACCTTTGAAAAGTAAATCGGCTTTTGTCAGCATAATACAATTAGAATAATAAGGGGAAAAATATGGATATATTGTCATGTATGACACAGCCAATGTTCATCCAAGGCTTCAGATAATCATGGAATAATGGAAATGGGATTCAATAGTCTGTGTATATTGACAGATGAAGCAATCAATCGTAAAACTATCTAGAAATGGTCATTATAAACTGGTCTTGTAATATATACAGGCAGACATGTAATTGCTTTATGCTGACATTTTAAACAGGTTGTTGTTATATATAGAGGCAACTGTGTAATTTAGTTATGTACAAGTGCAACACATGTTAATTTAAGTGTAGGTTGTTCTACATACACACTCACCCACACCCACACACATGCAGACAAAAGAAGGTCTGAATGTACATTGAAATCTGATTAAGTGCTTTAGATGTAAACATCAGGATTATGTATGTATGTATATATGTATGTATGTATGTATGTATGTATGAATGTATGTATGTATGTATGTTACCCAAAAAAGTTCCACTGGTTCCTAATATAATACTACCAAAGCTGGGGCACTTAATTAAAAAAATTGGATCTGACTTATAACGAAGTACATATGGTAATAAAACAGAAAATGTGATTTATATTGAAAACAAGCAGATGACGTTCTTGTGACATCATTAAGAAAAGAAAATTTAGAATGATATAAATAAAAATTGTTTAGAGCAGTATATTTGCAGCAGTAAAAAGGACCACGAATAGCAGCAATAAATGTGTATGTTGAAATTTATTGCATTGTTTGTCAATTATTATTATTTTTGTCCCATTTGTTTTAGGTACTAAAACTAGGTAAATGAAAACCTCCTGATTTGAAATGGAATCTGATCCGATTTAATTTGCACATCTGATATTATCTTTCTGAGCTGTCACATGTACGTGTCTCTCTGGGAAGAATGAACACAAGTAGATATTCCACAGCAACAGGCTATTGATAATATTTTCATCACTTATTTAACAGCGGTATCTTCATCATTCCATTTTACATTTTGCAAGGTCAATTAATTGACTTATTGATGCATTACGATGGTTCCAGAATTATTGAGCAGCTTTATCTTCCTCACACAGTTTCTATGATTGTTATCTGGTCTCTTTTTGAAAAGGGAAAAAAAACCTCAAGTTATAACATTTCCAAATGAATGGAATACTTCTTAAATTATCCTTCAGCATGAAATCAATTACACCCCTTATTGAATTAAATAACAATCACATAAGTAGGGTGAGGTTCCGTGCTGCAAATTTCCTTATACTGTATATACAGTACTCACTTGTAAGTTGAGTCAGACTGCAAACAACAAAGATCCTGATCTGCTGTAGCATAATGTGCCTGCAGATCAAAGTCAATCTTATTTGTTTTACTAATTACTCCAAACTTACTGCACAGACCCAGATCTGCTGGTGCATTATGCGATGGCAGATCTGGGTCTGTCCTATTTGCAGTTGGACTCATCTTGTACGTGAAAATGTATGGTATAGAATATTGAATCTTGAATTAAGAATTTACCAAATTTATTTGCAGCCAACTGCATACAATATAGATACGGAGCTGTCATTGCATAATGCTGTGGTAGGTATGGGTCTATCCCATACATGTGAGACTGCTAGATGGGAGGGTTACCCTCCTGAGATGAGGGTTTTCTCCTATCCCTCCCATCACTCACTAATATCTTCAGTGTCTGCAGAAAGTATTATTGAAAATTTTTATTTTTAACATATTTTTCACATCTTGCTTCCATTGTAGTAGATTTATTCTAATACTGGCTGTGATCATGTGACTGAACTGGCTTAAACAGGGAAAGATGATTTAGTTGCTAATTTCAAGCATCATTACACAGTTAACACCCCATTGATTCTGTTGGCAGTGTAAGTTGCCATCATGCAGTGTTTGAAATTTGTTGACATTGATTATACTACATGTGATGAGAGGTAGTTCTAACTTAGGATTAAAGACTTTAATTGATTATGGCTGGAATACTAAAGCACTTAATCAGTATAAAATATGGTCAGTTAGGCTTCGGTTTAAAGTTTGTCAAGATTTTTAAGCTTTCATTATGTCCCAGTGTTAAATATGGCTCAATCTAAACAGCTGAAATATTAAACAAAATTTAATGATGGATGGAAACAGGAATTTCAGTTGTTAGGTTCAAGTTCAAAGAACATGAATATGCATTGTGCCATTGCAGTGAAGCTGATTTTAAAATCTATTGTTTTGGCAAGAATGACATTATGCAACAGTGACCATGCAGCATGTTAAAGGATATTAAAGGTGACAACAAATATGCCATCACTGAAATCCATGTTTGCAGAATATGCATCAAATGTGGATAAAGATATATGTGCTGAGATACTGTTCACCAATTTTATAGCCAAACATAATCTCCCATTTACAGTAGCAGATCACTTTTCAGGTCTAGTCAAAATAATGTTCCCTGACTTAGAAATTGCAGAAAAATTACAATTGGATGAAAACTATTCACATAGTGACCCAAGCTTTGGGTCCTCCTTAGGATTTTAAGTTTTGAAGACATGCCACAATGACAAATTTGCCATTCTCACTGACAATCATCCCTCTCCTGAAGTCAAATCTTCCGATGGAATTTTGTGAATTCTCAGATTTGTCCGACGCTGACTTTCTGTTCTGTCACACGTATGCTATCAATGTTTTGAAATCACTAGCACTAATAATCTGTTGACATGGACTTCTACTACATCATAAAAAGGTTCATCTCTGTATTATTTCAGTTCAGTGCTTTTTGAATACATAGTAGTGCAAACTTGGTAATTGTGAAAACTGGGGGAGAGGGTCAGTTCTTTTATTACTGCACTTGGGAACTCAAAATCTTTGAACCTTAAATATTTTGTGTATAGTTTCTTTACTAGAGACCTGAGAAAGTTGCACTGGTCCTGAGAAATATACCACTGATTTTAATGCATGACCGGGAAAAGAACTGTTTACATTCACAATTATACTAGCAAAAAACTTGAATTTATGAAGACATTTAATGAAAAACTGGCTTTCAGACATATGGCATGTTTTTAAGCTGTACCATGGAAAATATTTGACAAATACTTTCTTTAGAAAGACAGCTTCTTTATTGCAATGACAAAAATAGCTAATTCAATACTAGCACATTCTCCACCTCTAGTATGGATTACAGTTCAGTAAATTGTGCAGTTTGTTATATTAAGGAACTGAATTACACAGTGACACCTGTCTATAAGACTTAAGAGACCATGAAATTTTCATCTTTATGGAAGATACATATGTAAGGAAATGAAGGAAAGTGATTCTCAGATGTTCTTGAGAACAGGAAACCTTTTATGGAGGTGACTGCTAAGACAGGTTTTATTTTATATATGTGAACTCCTTACTCACTGAAACAGAATTTGTAGAATGGATTCTCATTAAGATCGGATTTGTACTTTGAAAAGATGAGTTGGACTAATCAAAGTTTTGTCAAGCCAAATTACTATTTATTCCAAAACTTTCTGTAAACTTTGTAAGCTATCCTATTTACTTTAAAATGAGTATTGATGCCTGCCAAGTTCACTCATTAGTCCAGGAAACTACTAGTCCCCATAAGAATTAGAGTAGTCCCAAAAAGCTAATATGTTAAAATTTGTGGTATGTTCTGGTCAGATATTTTTCCATTGAGGCACAGGAATCTAATGTTTGATTTTTAACATGAGTGTAGAATTAAAATTACCCCAGTAACTGTAGAGGGGTGTTCATATTAACTCTAGGTCCATTTTTTAATATACTGTCAGGTTTCTATGATCACTGTCACAAAATGCAAAGCTAAGTACCTTGTGAGAGCAGACATTTGCAATACTCATTAGTCAATCAGGTCTTGTGTAATCCAATACTAGCCATTAAGATATTTTATCAATGTGTTTGTGCATAAAGGTCAAACATCTAGGTGATGAGGAACATAGTTGTTTCTATCCTGTAAGCGTGTTGGATTTTCATCATAATTTTTTAATTTTATAGTTTCTTTCCACAACTTGATGGACTGAAGTATATTCATTTCTTTTTTTATTTTGTTTTGTTTCTGGCTCTACTGGTCATAGACTTGATTTTTATATTAATGAGACTGTGGATGAATAGGATTTTCTGCATTCCACAGCATAATTTGGAAGAGTTATGGCCCTTGAATACCCTCTTCTCAAAACTTTAGTTTTCCAAACAAAGTCCTTATGTTTAAGGCCATGGTAAGCAAATTGCAGAAAGAAAAGCCCTTTACAATAACCCATCGCTACCAATTATAGTTTTATTTGGTTTATAAAAAAATAAATACATGGGATGACTCACAAGGTTTGTAAGAAATCTTAGATATTGTACAAGGTATCCTATAAATTTAGAAAATAATTAAATATTGTACAAGGTATGTTTTAAATTTATCAAATATCACATGTTGTACAAGGTATGTTATAAATTTATAAAATCACATATTGTACAAGATACCTTATAAATTTATAAAGTATCATAGATATTGTACAAGGTATCCTATAAATTTATAAAGTTAAATCGATATTGTACAAGGTATGTTATAAATTTATAATATATCACAGATATTGTACAAGGTATGTTATAAAAATATAAAGTATCTTAGATATTTTACAAGGTTTATGTTATACATTTATTAAGTATCATAGATATTGTAAAAGGTATCTTATAAATTTATAAAATATCTTATACTTAGAGACAGTTAATGCTAATGAAAAGCATCAGTAATGATGAATGTATATGTAGTGAAAATTGCCTAAACCAGACACTATTGTCATTTGATAGAGGTGACCAATTTACAGAGGTATGATTGTTATTAGACTGTCCCTGTTGGGACCAAAATATATGGCCACTGTGTAGATGATGGCAGCTAGGTTACAGAGTTATGATTAACATTAGACTGGCCCTATTGTGACCAAAATGTATGGCCAGTGTGTCCCCTACTGGAACCAAAATGTGTGGCCAGTGTGTCGTGTACTGGGACCAAAATGTATGGGTAGTGTGTTGATGATGGCAGCTTGGTTACAGAATTATGATTAATATCAGACTGACCCTATTGGGACCAAATTGAATGGCCAGTGTGTAGATGAGAACAGGTTACAGAGGAGGCAAGTCTAGGAAAGGTTAACTGTATATTGAATGTGGAATGACATAAACACCTAGGAGTTGTTGATGATAAAATTCTCAAGTCTGTGATGTAATTGCTTCCAAACTTTAAAAGACCTTTAAAAAGGCTGCAATTCATGCCAGGAAACCATTCTTTTTGACATAATTATCCAAACATGATTTTATTATTTGGATAAATATTTGAACATTTATATCCGTTGTGACCAGACAGGTATTTAATGCATTGGGTCATTTCTTCAGGATCATGAGAAAATTTTAAATATACTTCCACAGGCTGTGTATTCTACATTGTATTGAATAATTGGCTTTACATTCTGTCCACCTCTGCTGTTTCTTTCATCTTAGATGTTAACTGTAGCTTTTACACTCTTGCTGTCCTTTGTTTTCTCTTTCATCTTATATGTCAAAGATATCATTTCAGATCTTACCAATTACTTGCACTCCATTTTGGATGCTAGTGTCCTTACACATGGTCTAGTCTATAACTGAAATTGTAGAGACAAAGTCCCTGCTACACTTCTTTTTTAAAATACCTCATATACTTACTAATGAGTCCAACTTCAAACTGCACAAAGCCAGATCTGCTGTTGCATAATGTGCTAGCAGATCTGGATCTGGGCAGTTTGTTAGGAGTAATTAGTAGAACAAACAATATAGGCCCTGATGCAGGCACATTTATGTGATGGCAGATCAGGATATTTATTGTTTGCAGTTGGACCCGACCAATAAGTGAGGATATATGGTAAGTGTGGACTTATCTGAATATTGGTGGGATTTTGAAGAAAAAAAAGAAAGTTTAGGGTTTGAAAATATGTTTGATTTGTCTCTAATCTGCAGATTTTTTAGTACAATTTTTTGAGAAATCAGTATGAATCCTGAAATCGTAACTCCAGAAAAGACCATGCTTTTGTCCTTGCTAAATTTCCATCTTTTCCTTCCTTTCCTTTCTGTTAAACCAGCTTAATTGGTCAGTAGCCCTTTCACTTTTAAATACCTGATTAGCCAGGCCTATAATTAACCACTGGTATCTGGAGTTCTTGTTCTGTTCAGCATCCATTACCACTTGTTAGCTTTGCCAATATTAGAAAACTATTGCTGCTTCAGCTCACATTATATGACCCACAGTGAACATTCTTGGTTTGTTTATGGCAATAATAATAATAATACTGACTTTATTTAAAGAAGAAGCTAATTTGGTCAACTGACCAATCTTCCATGAGGCCTTCTACAGTTACATGTGTACATAATGTACAAGTTTCACAAGATGAGGTGTCTTTAGACAACAAATGTCATTAAAAATTAGATAATTGATCTACTGCTTCAATAGAATATGCACAAAGCTGTAAAGATGACTACATATAGAATTCATACAAAGATTAGTGGTGAACCTGTGTAAAACTTTGCAGATGAGTACATGAAATAACAATGTTTTAAAGAGTAGTAGTACTGAATTAAACAAAATCATACAAATGATTGTTTCTGTAGATGTTGACCAAGAAGCTTTTTGAAAGCTTGGCAGGAGTCAGCTGACTTTATATAGGTGGTATGGAATTCCAGAGTTTACTTCCAGAGAAAGCAGAACTCTTCTTATAAAACTCTGAATTTAGTTTAGTTAAATATAACTTGTTGTTTGAGATGGATCTTAGTTCATACATATGCACATTTACAACAAATTTAAAGTTACATTTAAGATAATCAGGAGTCAAACCATGTAAGGATTTATAGACTAGTAAACCCTTTTGAAACTGTGTTTTCTGCTGAAATGGAAGCCACATAAGTGTTTTAAAATGATTTGTTGATGATTTATCTATATCAGCATTAAGAATAACTATACCTGCTCTTTCTTGAAATTTCAGTAATCTTTCCAGATTTTCTGTATCACTATTATCCCAGACAGAACAACAATATTCTAGGTGTGGCATGATATATGCATTGTAGAACATCTTTCTCTGTTCTTGAGGCAGATAAGATTTTATTCTGTTCAAGAGATAAAACAGTGAGTTTGCTTTTTCTAATGACCTTATCAACTTTCATTTTCCAGCACAAGATATCATCTATCATGATGCCAAGTAGTTTTTCATTTTCAGACTGTTGTATATCCATTCCTTTTATCATTACTTTGAAGTCATCTTTCTGAATTTTACTCTTGTTTGACTACCTATGATCATGGCTTTTGATTTGGCTGCATTTTTCATTTGATACCATTGTGCTCACACCAGTTATTTGTTTTTACCAAATCTTTATTTAAGTTAGTGCTAAGCTCAATGCAAGTTGAACCAATGTTATATAATGTTGTGTCATCTCTGAACATGTTGGTGGTTGAGAACTCAATGTGATATGGTAGATCATTGATGTACAGCAGAAAGATTAATGGTCCAAGAACTGATCCTTGTGGAACACCTGACTTTATCAGTTTCTTATCTGAAAGTTTATTTAAAATAGAAACATGTTGTTGTCTGCTTCAAGATATGGTTCAAATCAAGTTAAATTTTCATGGTTAGCTTGATACATGGTGAGTTTTTCCAGCAGGTTTTTGTGATTGACAAGGTCAAAAGCCTTTGTAAGGTGAGGAAACACTGTACCTACCAGGTTACCTTGATCTATTGCTGTTAACCAATCATCCACCATTCTAGTTAGTGTAGTCTGGCATGAATGTCCTTCATGAAAGCCAAATTGTCATGAATGTAGTAAATTAAAAGATTCCAGGTTCTAAATTCATTACAAACATGTCTTTCTAATATCTTTGAAAGTGATGATAAAACTGATATAGGTCTATAGTTATTCATATCGGAACAATCTCCCTTCTTATGTATTGGAGTTACTTTTGCCAGTTTTAGACTGTTTGGAAAAATACATGTGGAAATACTTAGATTGAACATATACATAGGTGAAGTTACAATCAATTGAGATGAGAGTTTTAGGAATTTAGCACTTATATTATCTATACCAGTAGCTGTTCTGACATCAAGTTTATCAAATTCATTTAAAATGAATTCACAGTCCAGTAGCCTAAGTGGTTAAAGCATCCACCTTGGATGTGGGAGGTTGTGGGTTCAAACCCCGGATGAGTCACACCAAAGACTTAAACAATGGTACTAGCAGCTGCCTCACTTGGCACTCAGCATTAAGAGGTTAGTTTTAGGACTGGTTGGCCTGGTGTCAGGATAATGTGACTGGGTGGGACATCATGCTACATGTCTGCAGCATGATGCCCCAGTGCTATACATCACTATAAACTGCCACACTGCAGACATCACAACGATATGACTTAAAATTTTTTAAAGCTACATTAAAAATCCAAATCACACACACACACACACACACACACACACACACACACACACACAATTAATTCAAGACTTATTTTAGGTTTTTTTAATCAGTCTTCCTTGCCAAGTTTTGAGGAAAGATGCCCAATGAATTCATCACTAGAGAACCTTTTATGAGCTGTGTGATACACAAGTTTTTCATTTATATTCACAAAGTTTATTTGTCTTGGGTCTGGATGCATGAATTAAATATACTTACAACTTTCAGATACAACTTGAAATTATATGTGTCAACCACATTAATATGTCAACATCTTACCCTGTAGCAAATGCCCTTTATCCATTTAAGTTTGCTTTTCAGACTTAATATTTATAATATTTAACCAGATCAGTTACTATTAGCTAATGGTGAACAGTACAAAAGTTTGTTGCCACTTATTGTCTATAGTATTTTATGAAATTTCTTTGAGTACCCCCACTTGCACATGCATGTAGGTTCCATGGAATACCACCACTAGCACATGCATGTAGGTTCCATGAAGTACCACCACTAGCACATGCATGAAGGTTCCATGGAGCACCAGCAATAGCACATGCATGTACGTTCCATGGAGTACTGCCACTAGCATGTACATGTAGGCTCCTTGGAGTACCACCACTAGCATATGCATGCAGATTCTTTGAAGTACCACCATTAGCACATGCATAAAGGTTCCATAAAGTACCATGCCTTGCACATGTATGTAGGTTCATGGGCTTCCACCACTAGCATGTGCAGGGCCAACAAGATTGGGGGGGGGGGGGCAACCAGGGATATATCCCCAGGGCCCAGGCCTGCAAGGGGGCCCAGACTGAACAACACTTTTTAATTTTATAAAAGAAAAATTGTTTGAACAAGAACTAGGAGAGGCCCATGTGTTTCTTACCTCAGGGCCCGTGATTGCTCTCTATGGCCCTGAGCACATGAATGTAGGTTCATGGAGTACCACTACTAGCACATGCATATAGTTCTAAGAAGTACCACTACTAGCACATGTAAAAAAACTAACAGTTCTTTGGTATCTTATGCAGCTTTTTCATTTTGTTTCATTTTCCTTAAATCTACGTTTTTCCAAAAATTGTCTTCATCCATTATGGTTTTGTTTAGAATTTTTATTTGCATGTATTTATTAAACATATTGAGAGATTTTTTTTATTTTGATCGGCATTAACCATTGAGATAATTCCTTCTGCAACATGATTGCTCCCTCCTTTTATCTTGGAGTCAAGGTCACAATCTTAGAAAATTTTGTATTAAGGTTTTGGTTCAAGGCTTTTAAATTGCCTATGTATCTTAGATCCTCTGACAGGTTCTTATCATATTTACATGAATCAGTTTGAAATCATAACAATTTATCCTTTGGCATACTTACTACCTCCTTTAACCATGGGGTTGAGGACTCAGAAGTTTTTGTTAAAATTTTTGATTTGCTTACACCTCCTGAACCCCTTGATGGGTGGTCCTCATACTTGGCATGAATCCTTATGAAGCCAAAATGCAAAGTTCATTCAGTGATACATTCTTGCCACTTTGACCACAGAGTCAAGGTTACAATGATAGAAAATTCACTTATAGTTTTGGTTAAAAAAAATTTCTTTATTTCCTTGTATTTAAACCTATTGATGGATTTTCTTAATACCTAGGATGAGTCATTAGGAATCTAAGAGAATTCATTCTGTGACCAACTTCCTCAACCTTTTGGACCTTGGGAATCTAAGAGAATTCATTCTGTGACCAACTTCCTCAACCTTTTGGACCTTGGGAATCTAAGAGAATTCATTCTTTGACCAACTTCCTCAACCTTTTGGACCTTGGAAATCTAAGAGAATTCATTCTGTGACCAACTTCCTCAACCTTTTGGACCTTGGGAATCTAAGAGAATCCATTCTGTGACAGCTTGCTCAACCTTTCAAGCCTGGGGTTGAGATCACATTTATTTTTACAGTAATGGTTTGATGAAGGGCTTGATATGCAGACCCTGGTTTTCTCGTTGCACAGTTCATATTTATGCATCATTAGAACCTCATTAGAGATTTTCTTGCATTAGATCAATGAGTGTGTCCCTATATAAATAAATAGATTTATTATTATCATTATATTTGGCACAAACACACATATATTTACATAGCACATTTGATTGCTATGTCTAAAAGGAGTAGGTCTTTCTGTTTATGAGAAGACAGTTTTTATATGCAAGTTGTAAGACATGCAACTCAATGTAGTATCATTTTTAATACACAGGTCATTTTTATTTAAAGTAGGTCATATTTGTAAGTAAATTAATGTGAATGATGTTAAAGCATGCCATTATTTAGCCATTTTAAATACCATCTATTAATGTACCAATAAGTTAGGTTGTGATAGCTGACAATCTCTCTTTTAACCTTGGTCACAATAAATTATAGTTTAATTAATAATTGCAGGAAGATTAAAGATTGTGGTGTCAGGTCATTGCCATCTTAACATGGGTAAATTGGCATTTTACATCGGTGAAAAATTTTGTTTAAAATCATTAGGCTGATTTTTCCTTCAGACAGCAGGTGCTGTTTTTGGGTGTATGCTCATTTGTAAATTTCTCTTAACATTTGTGATATATGTATCATAATTTATGGTATCACATTTCATGTTAATGAAATAGTAAATTCTCGTCTTTCATTGAATGTGTGGATGATAAATAACTTTGATTGGATGATTGTGCTTTTGAAATGAATTAAAACTTTACAGTAAGGCAAAACTACACTCTATTTTCAGAGAAACACAAGTTTTATTAGTTTTTGCACAATAGTCTTTATACTCATTATTGTAGAGAAAGCAATAGACAGTTATTTTTAAGTGGATAAGTTTCTTTATTGTGCCCTTCCTTCTGCAAGCATATACATAATTTATTTTTCCTCCATCATAAAACTAGAGAGGGTTTATGGTGAGTTAATAATTTTTGTGTTGTAGATATGCCTATTCAGTATCTGAAGAACATTATTAGAATGGATGGCCATTCCAATAATGCCATCAAACCTATGCCAGGGTTTTAATGTGCTAGTTAGAGTATATTTAATTGCAGTGGAGGTGACTGGTTTTTGGTTGCAAGATACTTTCATTTAGAAAAATATTCATTAGGTAATTTAATGAATGCAGAAATGCAGACTGGTTATGCTACAGTAGTCTGATCACTACATGTACTTACAGACAAAGGGGAAATAATATTAAGAACTAATTTTTGGTTTGGATGAATTTCCCTTAATGTAGATAGTTACCAAGCCATGGTGGCTTCATGTTTAGTGTGTAAGACTTGTGACATATTTAAATCCTACCATCAGATCAGCCTGGGACAGCTACCATATTGTGTGTCTCTGTGGGCAAGGCACATTATTCCAATTGCCACTGCATTAAATAACCTTTATGTGTTGCTGTGATGTAAAGACACTAATTCAAACCAATCCCAATAATTGCCATCAAGTAAATTATCTGAACATTATACTGTGCCAGTATTTTCTCTGCTTGCATGCATATAATAAGCTATATTGAAATTGAATGTATAGCTCAGCTCAGACTATTCAGTAAAAAGCAACCATCAGCTTTAAACATAAAAGTCATCGTTAGTGGGGAACATCCTCAAGTACTGAACAGTTGATTACAATGAGGCTGCAATGCCCTTACCATTAAACACCAACCTGGAGTTTTGAATAGTAGGCCAAATTCAGGCCATCATGAGAAAAGGCCATGAACTAACATCAATCCATAGGTTAGAGGAGGAAAAGATGTAGTTATCAGGACAGGGAACATTAGAATCAGCAGGGCCATAGAGAGCAATCACGGGCCCTGTGGTAAGAAACACACGGGCTTCTCCAAGTTTTTGTTCAAACAATATTTTTCTTGTATAAAATTAAAAAGTGTTGTACAGCCCAGGCCCCCTTATGGGCATGGGCCCCGGGGATATATCCCTGGTTGCCCCCCCCCCCTTGTCAGCCCTGAGAATCAGCATTGTACACCAAGTTGACTGGAGTCTACCGTTAAAATTTATATTTAGGAAAACTATGAACGCTGTCTAATATTAAGGAGTGGATTAAGTTGGGTAGGAGAATTTATCAGGACTTGGAAGAACCATGCATGTTTGAATGGGGGAGGTGGCTAATATGTGAGTAAAAGTGACTGCCAAGGTTCAGGAACAATAATCAGTAATGGACATTTGGTCAAGATGAATCAGGAATAAAATTTTAGACCAAAGAATACCATCCAGAAAAAAGTGTGGTGTGAAGAGTCAGAGATGCCAGTACAGAGCATGCAGTCAAGGGTTGTACAGTAGAATTATAAGAGCAATGGAGAATATGAGGCTATGGGAATGCCAACAAGAGTTGTACAGTATGACAACCATGATTTGGAGTGGCAATTGGCTGTAGAATTTAAATTGATCAAAACAACTTGTTTATCCTGTGTCTTAGTGAATAATAACAAAAAGTTGATTGCAGTGATGACCAATACCATATATACTTGTTTATAAGTGAAGTCCAGCTGCAAACAACATAAACCCTGATTTGCCATCACATAATGCTCTGGCACTATCTTTCAGGGTCAGTGATGTTTCTTCTACTGATTACTCCTGGTGTATTATGCAATGGCAGACCTGGGCCTGTACAGTCTGCAGTTGGACTCGACTTGTAAGCAAGTTATACAACTTTGTATTGAGAGTTGGAAGTACATCAATTATAATGCTCCTATCTTGTTTACTCTAAACACATACTACACTTTTGATGTAATTTTCATTTCAGCAGCTATAATAGACAAAAAGTCGATATTTTAATTGTGTTGTCACTTATTTTTTAGAGTTTTAGTATCATTATATTATGTTGTTTGTCATCACTGTAGGAAGTCCATTAGATAATTTCACTTCCACCATAAGTGCCTTGTGATCCCATGAGATGACATTTGTCATGTGGCTGATCAGGGACAAGGTTGCAATGGCAGTGTGAAGTTCGGAGCAATATCATGAAGAAGAAAACGTCGAATATAAGCATAATTTACGATTTCTGCACAAATGTGTTGCAGTTTTCGTTTTTTTTTTTCGGAAGTAGTAATTTCTGCAAATTGGGTTGCACCTTTGCAGAGGCAAAATGTTGCAAGCATTTACCCAAATTTTGTGACTTTTCACTGGAACAATGGAGGGGGCAAACTGCCCAAGGCAGGTCCCAGAGGGGTCACCTTTTTCTGCACTCAGTGATTCCAATAAATTAGCTATAATGGATTCCCATTAAACCAAAGTAGCTATAATGGATTCCCATAAAGTCCAATTAGATTTAATGGATTCCAGTAAGGTCAGAGTAGCAATAATGGATTCCCATAAAGTCAAAGTTGCTATAATAGATTCCCATAAAGTCAGAGTAGCTATAATGGATTCCCATAAGGTCAAAGTAGCTATAACAGATTCCCATAAAGTCAAAGTAGCTATAATGGATTCTCATAAGGTCAAAGTAGCTATAATGGATTCCCATAAAGTCAAAGTAGCTATAATGGATTCCTATAAGGTCAAAGTAGCTATAATGGATTCCCATAAAGTCAAAGTAGCTATAATGGATTCCTATAAGGTCAAAGTAGCTATAATGGATTCCCATAAAGTCAGAGTAGCTATAATGGATTCTCATAAGGTCAAAGTAGCTATAATGGATTCCCATAAAGTCAAAGTAGCTATAATGGATTCCTATAAGGTCAAAGTAGCTATAATGGATTCCCATAAAGTCAAAGTAGCTATAATGGATTCCTATAAGGTCAAAGTAGCTATAATGGATTCCCATAAAGTCAGAGTAGCTATAATGGATTCTCATAAGGTCAAAGTAGCTATAATGGATTCCCATAAAGTCAAAGTAGCTATAATGGATTCCTATAATGTCAAAGTAGCTATAATGGATTCCCATAAAGTCAAAGTAGCTATAATGGATTCCTATAAGGTCAAAGTAGCTATAATGGATTCCCATAGTCAAAGTAAATATAAAATAATTCCCAGAAATTTTACAGTTTTATGGGTGTAAGGCAGATATATATATTATAATCATCCTAGTTGATTTTGCATTCATTGATTGAATAGTTAGTTTTGATGCTTCAATGAAAAAAAACAAAGCAAAACAAGTTTTTTTCATCAGACTTATGTCAGCCTAGATTGACTGTGGCTTCAGTATTTTTTCCATAAGTCGGCTTGAAAAAGTCAATTTTTTTTTCCTGTCTAATGTAAGTACCCAAACTCTGCAAATTCACTATGCTGACCATCCTCCATCAACTTGTTTAAATGACTGTTTAGTCTCCCTACCCATGTAAGAAAAAATTGATTTCAAAATAGCCAACTCGTGCAGAGTTTCAATGTCCAAGTGACGAGAAAAACTGTTGAGCTTTAACTACTATGAGCATAAAGTGAAAAGTGTTTTTTAAAAGCCCTCTCTGTAAACAAAAACAAGTCCACTGAGAACAAAAATGAGTGTATTGTTAAATCTTTTTTAATGAAAAAGGTATATGTCCAATATAGTTTTTGGACACTTTATCAATGATGTTGTTGCTATGAGTTTAATGCAATTTTTCAGCACATGATAGGCTATACATGGTGACCAATATATTTGGTGGAGGAAGAACCTGGGAAAACCCTGGGAAGAATCACTGACTTATGAGAAGCTTCTGGCAAGCTTTCTCACATACCCACATTGGCTGAGCCTGAGACTCAAACTAATGTGGACAGAGGTGAGATGTCAGTGATCTGTTAAGGTGAGATCCTTAGGCCATTCAGCCACCTGGGGCCCTTCTACATGAATGAGCTTAGTTAATAAGAATGTCTGAGTACCAGTCAATCATGATTCAGAAGTTTGGGGCAAGCTACTTTAAATTCAATTGCACAATACCAAGTCTTGAGCCCATGCAGTTGACATTTTGTGTTTGTGATGAAATTGTAAAGAATATGATCCATAATTCTGTAGTTGTGTTCAAAATATAAATATTGGAATTAACAGCTCCAGAATTTGAAGCAATTAGACATTAGGAGCCACCAAACAGTGATTACTGTATATACTCAATTATAAGTTGAGTCCAACAGCAAACAACATTGACCCTGATCTGCCATTGCATAATGTGCCAGTAGATCAGGGTCTATATTGTTTGTTTTACTGATTAATCCTAACAAACTGAATAGATCCAGATCTACCAACAAATGTTGTAATGGCAGATCTGGGTCCATGCAATCTGCACTTGGATCTGACTTATAAATGAGCACATATGGTAAAAGAATGTGACTTGACCCAAGACAAGTAATCCCTTATTTGCAGAAAAGGAAAATAAAGATATTCAGATTGAATCTCATTTTAGAGGTTTATTATAGCTGTCTTGTGCATGGTAATTAAAATGAAATCAGACACTGAAAATATCCATGTTCAATTTCTAATTCATCACAAGCTAATTGAATCCATTGAAGTTCTAAAGCACTGATTTACAGTAGAGTGGTTACTTTTTCTCCTGTCTTTTCTGTTTAAAGCTTATTGTGAGTTGGAAAGATACTGTGATGTTGATCAGGTCATAATATATCAAATATGAGGACAAATTTGCCCTCTTCTGGCATAAAAGCACAAGAGAGCTATTTAATAACCCCTCCCTATTTCCCGTCGTTTTGTCACTTTTATTGTCAGTAATACACAGATTATAAATGATTGTAAGAAAATATTTTCATTTGGATAAAATCTCCAATTGTATGGTATATGCTGCCATGAGACTTGATATTTGAATGCTTGATTGTGTGAAAGTATGAAGAAAAATCAGAGCACCAGTAGCAGATTACTTATTAACTGAATAAGACTCAATGGTTAATCTAGAGCATGTATAGGTCCCCAATAATAAATGAAAAGCCCTTTTCAGAAAATCTTGTAAAATTGCTTAACAAAAGTCGGGTAAAGTTTGAAAAACTTATTATCATTGGTGACCAAAATTTAAATATGTAGGACCTTTTAAATCTTGATCCCAGGTGATATATGTGATATGTTTATATGGCATGCTTAATTACAGAACCTATATGTTTTAAGAGTGGATGTAATCCATCTTGTTATTGATTTCACACAGATAAATAAAGCCAATGTATTAATACCTTAAATGTGACTACTGTTATAAGTGATTTTCATAATATGGTCTTTACTCAGTTAAAAGACACAGTGCATTCTGCAACCAGAAAAAAAGTATAAATATTTCAAAGATGCTGATGAGATTAACTTTGTAAATGTTTTAAAGAATGCTCTATTTACTGCCCTATCTTCCAGAATTGACTAGGAATTTATCAACTCTGACTACATTAGTTTTGAAAAAGTTCTGTTAAATGTTATAGACAAACATGTTTCAATAAAAATGTAAATACCTGCATAAAAAACCATTACCTTATATTAGCTAAGGAAAGCTATATGTGCTAAATATATGTTGTTTACAAAATACACTTGGTACAGATCATGAGAAATTTGTTTTAAAATATTAAAGAATAAGTCTCACAGAGCATACTTTTTAGATAGTTGTGAAGGAAGTACTAAATCTCAAAACTATTGGTCAACTATTAAGCCATATTTTTCTGATAAATGTTTGTTTGGTCAGGATAAGTTCATTCTTGCTGAAGGTATAACATTTTAAACAATGAAATACAAGTATGTGAAATCATCAATAATTTTATGTAAATGTGGCATTTGACATTGGAAAGGATGTTCTTTTTTATCCTAAACTAACCCATCAGAGTATCAAGGCTATTGAGGACAATAGTAACATGGATACGATTTTTGAATTTAAGCAAGTTAACCATTTAAGTTAACTGTGAAGAAGTGTATAAAATGATAAGAAGTTTAAATTAAAAAACATACTCAAGGGGATAAAATTTTTGTCAAACTGTTACAAAAACTGGGGCACCAATCATTGTGGGCCATATTACAAATCTAATTAACAAAACTTTTCACAGTTTAATATATTTCTTGATTGTCTGAAGGAAAATGAAGTAGATCAGATTTTGAAAAAGAACAATCCTCTTGATAAAAGTAATTATAGACCTGTCATCATCTTACCTATCATATCCGGACTGTTTGAGAAATCAATTGAGACCCAGGTAGCATCATTTTTGAGAACATTTTAAACAAACATTTTGTGATTTTCTTTTAGGTCATGGATGACAGACCACTCTGTTATGTTTTCTTGAAGACTGGAGGAAGGCTTTTGATGAAAGCAAATATGTAGTTTCTGTTCTGATGGATTTATAAGGCTTTTGACTGTCTCCTTCATACAATTTTCATTTGCAAATTAAGGGCTTATGGTATGTCAGATGGCTCATGATACTCTCATTGCAAGTTAAGGGCTTAAGGTATATCAAATGGCTCATGATATTCTCATTGCAAGTTAAGGGATTATGGTATGTCAGATGGTTCATGATATTCTCATTGCAAGTTAAGGGCTAAATTATGGTATGTCAGATGGCTCATGATACTCTCATTGCAAGTTAAGGGCTTATGGTATGTCAGATGGCTCATGATACTCTCATTGCAAGTTAAGGGATTATGGTATGTCAGATGGTTCATGATACTCTCATTGCAAGTTAAGGGCATATGGTATGTCAGATGGTTCATGATATTCACATTGCAAGTTAAGGGCTTATGGTATGTCAGATGACTCATGATATTCTCATTGCAAGTTAAGGGATTATGGTATGTCAGATGGTTCATGATACTCTCATTGCAAGTTAAGGGCTTATGGTATGTCAGATGGTTCATGATATTCTCATTGCAAGTTAAGGGCTAACTTATGCAATGTCCAGTGACTCAGTAAGACTCTTACTGAGCTATCTGTCAAATCAAAGGCAGCAAATTAAGTTGCAGGGTGCCTTGAGTAGGTGGAATAAAAGTCAAAAATGGGTTCCTCAGGGGTCATTCTTATGCCCTTTACTCTTTAATGTTTTTATCAATGATCTCTTCTATTTTATTACATATGGCTCTTTATATAAGTATGCTGAGGATAGCACTTTGTCCTTTTCCTCACTAGATTTTGCTCCTCTCATGATATTCTCACTGCAAGTTAAGGGCTAACTTATGCTATGTCCAGTGACTCAGTAAGACTCTTACTGAACTATCTGTCAAATCAAAGGCAGCAAATTAAGTTGCAGGGTGTCATGAGTAGGTGGACTGAAAGTCAAAAAGGGGTTCCTCAGGGGTCAATCTTATGACCTTTACTCTTTAATATTTTTATCAATGATATCTTCTGTTTTATTACATATGGCTTTTTATATAAGTATGCTGAGGATAGCACTTTGTCTTTTTCCTCACCTGATTTTTACTCCTCTGTATGGAGTTATATTCCCCTAATTTGGACCTTTAGCCTTTAATTTCATTATAATGGTGTATGGATATGTTTCAGGTTTTTTTTGTTTTTTTTGCAGATCCCTTTGGAACTGTATTCTTCAGTAGAAATGGAAGAAGTATGAGTGAGGAGAAAGATGGCAGTCAGTACTGTACACAAAACATGACAGTAGCCAAAGGTGAAAGTGAATTGCAGCCCCACTCACCTGAGGGGGAACTTGGATCTCAGGAAGATCACCTGTCCTTGCTAGAGCTGTATGAAGTCGAACCCTTCATGCCTGAAGATGATGTCAGGTAATTTTTGTACTTTATCTATATTGGCAGACAGCAATACATAGGTATCGCTTAATTTCTCAGAGGTCATGGTGGTTACAGTGGTGATGTCAACAAGATCTCTAAAAAGTTCTAGAGCAGAGGTTCCCAATCTCAAGTTTTTGTGACCCAAATCAGGGTCATTGGGGTGGGTGGGTCACAAAGGATCATCAGAAGAAAATGTTTAAATCATATCATAAGCCTGAGGGTTGGGAGGTCTTGTTGGTGGCCAGTTTAGGATGCAGCAATAAAAGGTTGTGAAACACTGTCCTAGAGCATGCAACATGGTGCTGTTCACAGGAGAGACGGTCATATCATATTGTTATTCACAGGTGAGACACATTAAGATCTCCTGATAGTCACAGAATATGCATAATAGTGCAGTTCACAGGAGAGATAAAGACAGCTAAATGAAGGTCCTAGAGCATGCATGAGAATGCTGTTCACAGGCGAGAAACTGTTTTGTGGAAAAGTTATTTTATATTTCTTTCCTGACAGAAAAATGTGTTTCATGTTTTAAGCTCTGAATGGCAGTGAAATCTATATTTCAAATAAGAAAATTAAGCATTTTAATGCATCAGGAACAACAGGCTTTAAACTTTACCTGACAAAATCACCCATCTTGAATTAATCATTTTCATGCTCTATCATTCTTCAAGAGCATTTTCTCAGAATGAGTGACATTACCAGCATAATTCAGCCTTCCAAAGTACTAGGCACACAAGTTTGATTCAGGAAGGACCTGGGCTCTGGGATGTCTTAGTTTTGGAGGGTCTTGAAGGAGAATAGAAGCATGAAGGATTCTGTTAGTCTAATTGTACCTTTCCTAAACCTCCTGAGAATATATTTTGAAATGTAAACACAAGTTTCTCATGAAAAAAAAATTAATAGAAATGCAGTCTTTGTTCTAAATCTGAAAATTTAGTGTGATAATTCATCCCAGCATTTTAAAAAATTCTGAATATGGAAGAGGTTTAAGGAAGAAATAAGGCAGGACTTGCAAATAAATGCAAGATTTTACCATATTTGTTTGATATTTTTGTGATGAGGTTTTTGATATTATCATGAATCCTACATTTAATATCAGTAATATACCAACTGTTGCTTTTGCGTTGCTTTACTTTCTGGGATGGAAATTACTTGTGTCCATATAAGAGAATTCCATCCTTCTATTAGAAGGAAAGTTTTAGAAGTCCAGACATGGAAAGAAGATAGATCAAGTCTGTCCCTCTCATATCACAGGCTCATGCACAGTAGCCATCCTCTTTCTTATGATGACATCTTTGGTTGATTTCAATCACATTCTAGGAAATACTGCCTTCTTCTTGTGTCTAAGATGCATTCTGACATTAAATATGTGGCTTACATATTTAGGCTGTTACACCTGCAGTCCTGTGTATATTCATTCATTGTTTATGCTCTCTTGAATTTTAGGGCATTGTTGTTCCATTTTGTAAGCAGTGCCCTTTCCTCTTTAGTTAAAAACTTAAATGTTCCTAAATGTATCCTAATTCAATCATTTATCATTGTTTCTAGACAGTCTCAGGAATTTTTTGCAACCTCTTTCTTTCATCCATATATAGAGTATTTTAGAAAATAGTTCTTTTGATAATTCATTGACTAAGTGTTATGAATTTTGAACTCTTCTATAGGTTCTGACACTGACATTACCCTTTACCTCAGTGAGTCTGGCTGTGTAGGCAGTTGATATACATGTACCAAAGTCACACAGTGCAGTGTTCTTTAAACAGAACACCTGTTACCTATTTGACTCTATACCCATAGGTCTGTTAAACTCATAGCAGTATAGTATATGTTAAGTTCAAGATCAGTTTTAACTATTTTACATTTTTGGTACACATCAATTATATATTTATGGAACGATTTGAGAGTAAAATTTGATCTTTATTGTTGTATAATTATTTTTCATGGAAGAAATTTGTATCTGTTTTAAAATGTTGGGAGAACTTATTCACTGTTAAAACAGTGAAGCCATGTGACCAACCATAGCTGACATTTATCAACCTCAAAATCTGCTGGTTCTGTCTACAACTATATCACTAATTCATCTGAATTTGATAAATTATCAAAAATCAATGTTGCCTACATCAACATCAGAGCCTCAGTCTAACTTATTGAAGCTTTCATAGTTGTTATTCTAATCATCCAAACTCAAGAAAGTACTGAACAAAATCTGCAGCCTCCATTTTGGAGAGTGGATAAACCGACTCATTTGCTTTAAATAGGATATTATGATTTGACCTTAAATAGCAGCTGCATGATCTGATGTAATGTTCATTTACCTCAATGAATGCAGTATATAATAAGCAGTTTTCCATAAAGGTGGCACTAAGAAAACCAGCTCAAAATGGCTGATGTTTACAATAGGCTTCCAATCATGCTTTCTTGTGGATGGTGCAGAAGTGTTCAAACATGCATGCATATGAATCAGTTAGAGGCGTCCACTAGTGCTTCCATGAGAATGGGGTAGAGGTGTCCAAAGGGCTTACATGAAGTCAAGGGTTAATTATCTATAGTGAGTGGTGGCACACCAATCATTCTTCTTCATTAGCATAATGTTGTGTTTGCTGGTTTCACACCAAACTCGTTGTCTTCAATACCACATGGACAGGTATAGTATTACCGGTTTTAAGTTGTGTTTGACTACAGGTCTCACACCATTCATATGTAGGAATCAACAAACTTTGATTATCTTTTCATGTTTTCAGAAATTTTATTTTTGTAGCATTATGTCACAGTGTGGGCAAATGTGAGCATAACAAAGCCTCATGGGATGTGCACCCCATTTGCCTTGCTTGCACTAGTTGCAAATGTACAGTCAGGTGTTCATTCTGTTGTTTTTTTATCAAAATGGGACCTTGAAGGAAGTAGATGAACTTATAAGGGATGAAGAAAAGTCTTCTTTCTCCTCATCTCAGGAGCACACGGAATCATTCTGTGAGTCTCTCCTAGATCCCAGGAGGATATATGGCCAAGAAGAAGAGTAGCTTTTTGGTGAAGAAGAGCACTCCTCAATCACAGAAGGATATGGGATCACTCTTCGTGTGGAAATACAAAGCCCTTGCACCCCTGACAGTCATTTGGACCCAGTCAGTGCCTGTTAGGACTAGGTCAAGGGTCCCTCTGAGGGAGGAAAATACTAGGGCAGGGGCAGAGAATTGAGTTGCATCCCCACTCCCTGTGAGGAACAGAGAGTTATGTCCCCATTTGAGGGGGAGCATTACCCACTTCCACACTGTAACACACTGATGGTAACAAGCAGATCG
This sequence comes from Megalonaias nervosa, assembly GCA_016617855.1. Lineage (NCBI taxonomy): Eukaryota > Metazoa > Mollusca > Bivalvia > Unionida > Unionidae > Megalonaias > Megalonaias nervosa. The sequence goes on along the minus strand of JAECUM010003664.1, from coordinate 85,000 downwards.
AGCTTCCCTGGAAGATGAGAGAAGTGATCTCACTATATAAGTTTAGAGGAAGATTCCTCCTTCCATTCATTTATCCGACTGGGCAACATCCAGTAACTGGTCAGTTGCCTTTGAGTACAAGTCACATGTCAGTAGAGGCCTTTTAGTATTGGGATACAGATAGGAAAAACTTCAAGGCATACATTATCTAGTCCATGGCACTCGCAGAGGAGCTGTTCCACATCTGCAGGAATGTTGTTCTGGACACTTCTATAGTCTTCTTGAAGCATGGTAAGATCCTTCTTAGGACTGTTCTTTTGGAGGCAGAGGCCCTCTTTGGAGGTCTTATTCCCTCCACAGTATCATATGACCAGAAGGACATGAGTCCCATGCATCTGCTCCTGCCCATCACAACCAGCCTGGAAGTTTGTTCATCCTACTGCCCCTTGGAGCCTACAGTGAAGTTCTTTAAATGGACATTTCGCCTCTGTCCATGTGGATTCGAGTCCTGGGCTTGGCCGATGTGGAATCTGGAAAAGCTTGCTAGTAGCTTCCCATGGGTCAGTGGTTTTTCCCAGGGTTTTCCTGGGTTCTTCCTCCACCAGATATACTAGATGCCATGTTTAGCTTATCATTTGCTGAAAAATGGCATTAAACCCACAACAACAACAACAACAACAACAGTTTGTGTCCCTCTAGAAAGAATAGATAGAATACTGTAACTTTTGGAGGTGCCACAAGCCAAGATTTCAAAGGCATCATGCTTATATCTATCCCTACTATGGACCTTGAACTACTCATTGTACTTGGTTTCCCTAGGAAGACTGCACTTATGCCCCCTCCAGTTTCTCCTTCTGGCAAACTGGAACCACACAGGGATCTGCTGACAGACCTGATTTCTCTATGATTAGAATTTGACCACTACCTGAGTTGTTGGGCCATTTAAAACCCTAGGCATGCCCCTGAACTACACTCCTATCTGTTCATGGACTTGCAATTTGGGATGGAGTTCTCAATTGGAGCCAGAAGGGCTGCTTCTTAGGGGTTTGTAGTTCTTGGAAGAAACTACTCTCCATATAAACAATCTGGAAATGAGGATGGTGTTTTCTTCCCTACAAGGTTGTATCAACCAAGTAACTTTGTGTGATGGTCTCTTCTGACAACATGTTGGTGGTAGCATGTCTCAGATCACAAAGAGGTACACATGGTCATTCTTGTGTTGGAGACTTGCAACCTCCTTTGCTAGTCAACCTCAGAAACAATTACTTTCTGGGGTCATCATATTCCTAGCAAGAATAGTATTCAGGTGGACAGTCTGTCCAAATGAGGCAAGGTAGTCCTCATACAATGGTTTATACACCAAACTGTGGCATAGTCCCTATTCAGATTGTTTGGGAGAACTTTGGTATACTTGTTTGCAACAAGATTGAATGAGCTCCTTTTTAACATTTCCACAGTCCAAGATCAGATGACCTGGGCAGTGGACATCCTCAGTCTGGGGTGGGATTGTCTTTTTCTGCTTCCATTCAAAATGAATCCTGACAAGTGCTCCAGAAAGTCAGGATTTCCATTGATGAGCTCATTTTGATAGCCCCACTGTGGCCTCAGTGATTGTGGTTCAGTGATCTTCTCACTCCGTTGGTGGACCAGTCCATGACATTGTCAGAGAAAAAACTTGCTGGCAAAGCACAGGTGGTCTCTTAAGCACAACAGTCCACATATTCCTCATGTTTATGATTGTCTTGTCTCAAGCAATCTACCTGCCAGGCAAATTTTTGAGCAAGGTTGTCAATTGCATCAGGAGACAGTCCATCTTCAAGGTCAATGATGCAAGCTGGAAAATCTATGGCAATTGGTGAAGTAGGGAATGTGCTACTCATAGCTGTCCCTCTATTAGTGTAGTGGCAAACTTTCCTCTTTTCCTGTTCCACAAGGGAGAATGCTCGGTTTCTACTATTTAGGGCTATAGGACAGCCCTTTCCAACATGCTCAAGTTATCAAAAGGCCTGGATATTGGTTCAGATCTTCATATATCCAATTTAATAGGTATTTTGAACTGCAGAGACCAGTGTCTCACTCACTAATTCAAGATGGAATCTCTTGTGAATGTTGTGGTCTTTGTTAAAGTCCCCTATGAACTTCTGGATGAAGCTTCTTTAGAGAACCATGCCCTTAAAACTGTTTTCCTGATTTCCTTAGCATCTACAAGATGAAGGAGTGATCTTCATGCCATGTCTATAGATATATGTTGTTCTTGGTTCAACATCAATTATAAATTATATAAATTATAAGTACTCTGCTTCTCTCCTTTGTAAACCATGTTTTTTTAGCAGATTCCCCACCCCAAACTTCTTTTGGTAGCTCCACTGACTATAGAGATCTTCATTCTCTGTTGTGACTGTACTGGGTACGATCAAGATTGACTCTTATGCATGGTTAGGGCTTTACACTTCCACTTGGCCACTTCGAAAGTGAGAAAGAAGGGCAGGTAATATCTTTTTCTCCCTTTTAAGGGCTCTGCTGATATTTCAGCATCCACTATTTCTAGAAGGATTGTTCTCATGATCAAGAGAGCTTATCAGTACCTTACTGAGACAGACTTTTCATTCATGAAAATTAAAGTCCATGAAGTCCAAGCTTTTGCTACCTCATTGTTTGTCTGATTCATTCATCACTGGAGGATGTTATGAAAGATGCATTTGGGTGGTCACACACTAATCTCACCTTCTGTTTCTTGTCTTTGATGCACCAGACTGAAGATATTTTTTTCCGTCGGCCAAAATTTGTGGCACAAAAAGTCGGCCAAACTCATACCGATTTACAGTAGTTGACATTGCTACCATAAGGGTGAATATTTCCTTTTTTATACCAGTTTTGAGGTCATCAGCAACTCACTGCACTGGCAACTTCAGCAACACAGTAGTGACAGGTAATAAGGTAATATATTACTATTATATTATGGGGGGGGGCAGGGATGTGGCTAAACTAATTTTAATAATGTAATTTGAATAGATATGTCACTGTTGCCAGATTCCCTCCTCCCACCATGCTCAGATGTCCCAGAAGCAGCCTATGTCCATAAGAAAGACAATGTCTACTGTGCTTGGGTGTATGACATGGGGAGGGAATAGTCAATAGATTAGGTCTGTCTTGTTTCAAACTCTGGATATCTATAACTTTCCATTGAACAGGAGAATTATGGATGAGGATAATTTCTGTCCAGGAAAGTAATGCAACGCAATAGCAACAGGTAAATATTATATCTTTAAAATTAGTTTCCCCCCCACCCCCCACATATTGATTATCTTAGACTATACCCTATTAAATGTTATTTAGATTTGTATGGTTGTGTTGGTTTAAATGCTTTGTGATATAGTCACAAGGACAGTACGTGCTTACGTTATAAGTACTTCAGTTTGCTTGTACAGGATGAATGAATTCCATTTGAACTGCTGACAAGTATTCTTTAAAAACGACAGTCATTCTTTGAAGGCTGGGATGCATGTGTAAAGAGAAAACATACGAAAAAGAACTTGAGAGTTTTCTGGGGGTTTTTTTTGTTCCACAGACACTTGTTAAAATTGAACATTACTGTGATAGAAATTCTCTTGAGACCAGAATTTATTTTCCTGTTCATCACTTCATTTAATTGTGAAATAAAATCTCATTTTTATTAGGAACACTGTCTCAGTGGGTTGCTTGCTGGACTCGTGAATGAGAGGGTGCAGGTTTGAATTTTACCATTGGATCTACCCTTATTGGTTACATTGGCATGTCCTTGGACAAGGCATTTTTTTCCAATTGCTTAGGTCCTCAGTAGCCTACTTTTGTTGATATGCTGCAAGACATCAAGCCAGACCAAACCAACCTTCTGTATGTGAATGAATCAGGTGTTTGGTTTTATGCATCTATTAGAATTTTAGTTAAGTGACCCTCACCCCCAGGAAAAAAACCCTACATTTTGTGTCTTTTTGATCAGTATGCCTCATGAGCAGATGTGGAAGTTCAAATCCTGCCTTGGAAAGGCTGTTGTGTACTTTACTCCAATTGTTTTGGTATGATATAATGTTGTACGTGTTGATGTGCCTTTAACCACCAAACAAGCAAGCAAACAAAACCAATTATGTTGGATAGAATAAGGTGAAGGAGTTACCTTTCAGTATAGAAATAGCGATTTGTGCCATGGAGTTGTGATGATGGCATGTGAACTCTACGCTGTCAATATCATCACAAAGTCGAAACTTAAACTTGTTACACTTAATCATGGACCAGTAAATGTGTCCGAGTGACATGCTGAAGACAAGGCCATATTTCTAATCTGACTGATCAGACTTGAATTTTGTGCTTATAACATTAAGATATCAGACAAGATTGATAATGAACAAGATTCATGCATACTGATGAGGTGTATTCTTGCTTCTGATATGATTTGGTTGTTACCATTCAGTATACTGAATTTTTTATCCATTTTTAATTCAGCTAAAGTAATATAGTATTGTGTCATCAAAATGAGTTTGATTGTGAGATCCATACATACTAATGAGGGGAACTTGCTTCTGATTGGCTATGTTATTGCCACTCTAGAAGCCAATTTCTTATTACCTTTTGATGAAACTTGAAATATGGGTTTATATCATCATGTTCTTGGAAGGTTTTTGATATCATGTGAGTTCATGCCTATAAATGAGGTAATCTTGCATCTTACTGGATTACCTTTTTACCACTCTGGAGATGATTATGATCCGACCTGGAATTTATGAATGTCATCACAATCTTGGGACAGATTTGAAATTGAGCAAGATGCACTCATACTAATGATTGATCTTACATCTTATTTTATTGTCTGAGTTTGTCACTCTGGAAAACTTAATTCTGATCCAATCAAGCTTGAAATGTTTGGACAGGTTCAGTATTGAGCAAGATCCATGTACATTATTGATGTAAATTTGAATCTGATTGGCTGAGCTTGAAACTCCCTGGTGATCTGATTTTGATGAAACTTGGAATATATATGCTTGTATCATCAAATTATTGGACAGTTTCAGTGATGATCAAAATTCATGCATATTAATTAGATGATCTTGCATTTGATTGAATTTGCTTGTCCTCAATCTAGCAACTATATTTCTGACTATATTTTGATCAAGCTTGTTAGTTTTATATTATTAGAATATTGGATGATCTTAATTGTGATCAAGATCAGTGCAAATCAATGTGCTGATCTTGGATACAGTTGACAGTTTGTTATCACCCTGGTGATCAAATCTAGTTGGATTTTGATCCACTTTAAGTTTAAATTACCATTTTCAACGACATGTTCTCTAATAAGTGAAACCAGTGCATACTAATGAGATACCTTTCATCTGATCAGCTGGGTTTGTTACCTTTCTGGATCTGGAAACTATATTTCTCTTCCAGTTTCTATAAAATTTCACACATGGGTTTATATTATCAAGGTCTTGGATGACTTCATTTATGAGCAAGAAACTGTACACATTAATTATGACTTTATTTTTTGAAAGAATTTTTAGCAGGATGTACTAAAACAGATCAAATCAGTACAATGTAAAGTTTGGGAGCCAGTTTACATTAGTTGTGTTTGTGCAACAGTACACAAATTTACATCGTAAAATGGTCAACTGTTCAATTATGTAAGCCAGATGAGTGATATTATGTCCACTTGGGCCTTTTTTTCTGTCCTAAAAATCTGTCACTGGATCTCTCTCTCTCTCTCTCTCTCTCTCTCTCTCTCTCTCTCTCTATATATATATATATATATATATATATATACACACACACACACACACACATATGTTAGTATTATCAAGCATTCTCTTGCACAATTCAGAGATAGTACTTTCTGTTTTTTCTAGTGGTGTACATTTGTATTACCATATATATGTATATGTGTGTATGCACATGTGTGCATTCATGTATGTGTGTATGCATGCATGTTCATGGATGTGTGTGTGTGTGTCAAACAATCTGTTGTTAGCATTTGTTCTAATTTTAAGATTAAGCTGAGGATTTTAGAACTGAAGTCACAGTACACAATATAACTCTGCATTGTCAGATCTCTTTAATCACACTTGTAACTATCAATGTACAAAATGTAAAATAATTTAGGCATTGAATTGTTGACTTTTAAAACTGTATCATCCTGGAATGCTCTTTGTTAAATCTATAGTCAGATAAAAGAGATGTTAACAAAATTCATTTAATCAGATTTTGCTTAGTTCGCTTTTTAACATGCATCCACCTGGATTGCCTCTATATTAAATCTATACTCAGACATACCGATGTTAAACACTTTTAATTCTATAATCAGATAAACAGAGGTTAAGTTAGCAGGAATTTACAGACTGTAATCTCTGGAGAAGAAAAGGATTTACCTGTGTGGGCAATAATTATATATATAATACATCCACATGGATTGTTCTTTATTAAATCTATAATCAGACAAACAGATATTGAATTGACATAATTCTATAATCAGATAAACAGATGTTACATTTACAGAAATGTATAGACTGTACAGAGACTGTAATTACTGGAGAAGAAAAAAGATTTATCCTTGTGAGGGCATTAATTATACTATATATATATATATATATATATATATATATATATATATATATATATATATATATATCTGGGAATGATCCCTTATAAAATTGTTTCTCTCCACTTGAATCTGAAGTGGCTAACAGGCTTAAGAGTTTTGTCAATGTTTGGCAGAGAAACAAGTGTCATTGGGAGTATTCCAGGACCCCTTGAAAGCAAGCATGTTTACGCTTGATAATTGTCAAGTATTGCTTCACCTTTTGCTGGTTCATAAACTCAGAATTTGTGGCTAAACACTTTATAGACACCAAAGAAATTTTATGATTGTTGTAATGGATCAGTGCTGAGTACAATGCAGACAGACAGGAATTCCTTACAGAGATGTGGGGTGGGGTGCAACTGATCCAAATATAAATTGTTTTCACAAGGGGATGTGGCTTTTCCTTATATATTGCAGAATGTCTGTAACGGAGATAGCTGGATAACTTTGTTCTAATCCAGTTGACTTGTATAATGTTGCACTTTCTATATGGTAATAATAGATGTTAATCCAGTTATCATGTATTTGTTAAGGGAGGTGGAGTGGAGGTGAAAATTCAACAAGAATGTGGATAAATTTTTATTATAAGGAGATATGACTCTTTAAAACTTTTGCTGAATAATTATATGTTGTAGGCATATCTTTGTTGAAATACCAAGAAATTCCTGAAGGTGGGATGTACATGTGACTCTATCAAATTTCAAAACTGCTGATATTACAAATTTCAGAACTGTTGATACTACATGGGGTTTGGTTCTCTTAAGCTGTTGTTAAAATATTTAGCCAGTAATGTAGCTGTGTTAAAATATATAATGAAGTATATCTTCTTCATCTGTAATCAAAATGTTTTGATGCAAAAATAAAATGAAACTCTGGACACCTAAAGAGGAAAAAGATCAGAATTACATATGTTGGACTTGTTTTGTTTGGTAGACAATATTTCTTGTTAGGCTGCCTTAGGTTGGTACTGAATGCAGATCTATTGTGCCTCTACATCCAGATATTCAGCCATCAACTGATCATTGAAGTCTGTCCTTCCTGTCTTTCAGCTGAAGTCAGATTAATAGTCACATAGCAGTGGATGTGTGCACCAATATTTGTCCATCCTTCTCTCAAAGGTTATCACATTCTTTAAGTTGACATAAGATCCTGTGTGGTAAGTTGTTCCACACATCAGCTAATCTATTTTAAATGTGCATTTTCTTTTGTCTAATTTGAATTGTTGTTTTGGGATTTTCAGTGAGTGACATCTTGTACATGATGTTGAGCTTAAGCATTTTTGATGATAATCTCTTGTGAATTTCACTGATGATCTTAAAAATTTCATCATGTCTGTGCTTTGGAGTCCTCACTTAGTAGTCATTTGTATCTTAATGTTGGCAGTTTTAGTCTTTAATCTGTCTTCATAAGCAGATTCCAAAGCCAAGAACTCTTGTACTTGCTCTTCATATGGCAGATTTCCTAAGCCAAGAACTCATGTTGTTGCTCTTCATGTTGCAGATTTCCAAAGCCTTAAACTCTTGTGGCTGCTATTCATATGGCATATTCCCTTTTAGGCAGCTCGAACTAAACTGAACTGGTGGGCTTAAGGCCCCTGTATTTATACTACAATTTATATTACTGGAAAGTTCTAGAAAGTTCTAGAAGTTACTCCAAGTTTTCTCAGCACTGAATCTATTTGGAATGTTCTGGAAAATAGGTAAATTTCAAAATATCACTGTCCTGGTCACAAAAGCAAAGTTTGTGGGGAAAAATAGCCATTTTCTATACTTTTGAGGCATAAGCAATTAGGAAATAACACTTACTACCCAAGAACAAAAACAAAAAAAATTGTTACAAGGTGCTTCCTAAGCCTAGAACTCTTGTGGTTGCTCTTAATGTGGCAGACTTCCAATCAAAAATCTCAGTGCATTGGTCGAGAACTTTCAAAAGTTGTAGGGTGGTTGAATGACCACCTATGAATCCAAAGATATTTTCACTTCAAGTTGTTATAATATGTCTTGCATTATTATTATTTCCCTATTTCCACATTTGCTTTACATAAAATACAAGTAAAGCTGATGGGCTGATATTTCAATACAGTTTCTTTTATCAACTTTCTTGAATAGCACAGTAATATGTTTTGTTTTAAAGCCCTCAGCACTCTATTGTGGATTTGAAAGAAGAACTATATATCGGATATAGTTATACATGGATACCTGTTAATTATATTCATACAGCATTTTGGGGTGTAATTTCTCTGGACCTTCAGATTCTGAGACTTCCAGATCTCAGTCATTTTGGCACTGTCTCTGCATAAATGGATTATCTTTTGTTCCCTTTACAATGTCATGAAATGGGGGATGGGGCTATAGCAAATGTATTTCCCAGGTAATTAAGATGAACCCATGGTTTTTACAACCTTGAAAAAAACATTGCATTTGAGTGGTTGTTTTAAAACATCTTGAATGTAAACACTTTTTTCCCTTGAAAAGTCCTTGAATTAGTTGAAAACTCCTTAAATTTTTCACTGAAAACCTCAAATTTATTTGAGAGAATACAGAATGTTGAAACAATAAAGTATACATTTTTTCATAAATTCATAATTTTGGTTATTTACTTATTTTCTCAAAATAATGAATAAATAAATATAATTGCAGGGATAAAAGATACATGACACTGGTACAGTAGTTACCAGATGGAGTAGCATCCCCTTTTTTATTGGTACAGGTATTTATTTTGTGTTTATGCAGTGGTAAGATATAGAAAAATGTCATTTTCACTGGAAAAAAAAATCCTTGAAAATGTTTAAAAGTCCTTGAAAAAACTCTCAAAGGCTGTTCAAACCATGGAGCACCCACCTCCCTCACCCATATACAGCCATTTTCACATAGTCTTGTTCAACCAGACCTCGAGCCTGACTAAGGGAGATCACTGTCAAGTGAGGGTCTAGTAAAAAAATTATTTCCCTTGATAATGTCAGAGTGAGGCTTTCCCCAAACTTGGAAAAGTAATGTGATTGGCTGATGAGGTCTTGCATTATTTGTGATAATGAGATGATGTCACATTTTTTGTACACATGAAACATACTTGTGCATTAGTATTCACTATACTCTTGGTATGAATCTGCACTGAAATATTTTGAAATACGGAGAGATGTCTTTGTTGTATTGGTTCATATTTTTCCAAAGCACCTTGGTTACAGAGATCAATAAAGCATCTTACCAGAGATCTCATTATAGTCACATGAGAGTCTAGTTGATTCAGATTATTTTTGCATGTTACTTTAGTACAATGAAAAGTTGGAAAGAATGATCAGTTGTATAAAAGTCAAACTGATAAGTACCTTTGGTGCTAATAAATGAAGAGAATCTAGACTAAACAATGGCTTTAAATGCTATTGTTTAAAAATTATGTACAGATTATTGAGGCAAGACTTTACAGTTACAGTGATACTTTAGTATATATGCCCAACAAAAGTCGGAGTTGAGCATATTGTTATAATCTTCACACATCTTTCTGGTGTCAGTTCATACATATGCTACCAGTTTTGTTCATGTACACAAAAACTTTAGTTTTCCAGCACATACAGTTAATAAACTTTGTGCAGGACTTAAACATGAAACCTATTAATTTCAGAGTTAAACGTCAAAGGTCAGGATCATTGCATGAAAAAAAAATTATTTCCACACAATAACTTGAGTTTCTGCCATTAACAGTTACCAAACTTTGTGTATGGCTTGCCATGGGGTACTTTGGAGACAGAAGATAAAAAAATTACAGTAACAGAATGAAAACCATTGTTTCTGCACATCAACTTGAGTTTTCCATCTTTGGTTACCATACTTTCTGGATGTTTTGCACTTGGATTAAGGATGAAGCCCATTGATTTTAGGGTCAAAATGTCAAAAAGCAAGGTCACTGTGACTGAAAGAAGGTTTCCAGATAACAACATTATTTTACATCATAGACCTGAATCAGTCTTTGTAGACGGCTTGCACATGGAGAAAGGAAGAAGTGAACATATTAATTTTGGAATGACAGGTTAAAAGTCAAAGGCTGAAAGAAGAAACATGTGTTTTTCTTTGCAAAGAATTACAGTTATTGACTATTTACCTTCACCAAAGTTTGTGGTTGACTTTCACTTTTGGTAGAAAGATGCCTGTGGATATTGGGATGAAAATGTCAAAGGTCAAGGTCACCAACTGCAGTAAGGAAAATATCTTTTGCATGATAATTTTAGTTCTATCCCACATACTTTGACCAATGTTTGTTGATAGCTTGCACTTAAAGTAACAAAGATGCCTATTGATTTTAGGATCAAAAGGTTCAAAGGTCAGAGTCATGGTAGCTTAAAGAAAAATGAATTTTACAGAGTAACTTTTGTTCTATAACAAGTTGCTTAATGAAACATTGTGGATAGCTGTTAGGGTAATTAAGAAAAATACATATACTGATGTCTAAAAGTCAAAGGTCACAGTCTAACAAGAAAATAATGGTTTCTGCACAGTAATTCTTCTAGACTGCATTCTTTGTACAAAGGTCAAGGCCATTTGAGACTCTTTGGTGAATCACCTCCAAGGTCAAGTATACCCTACTAGTGTATATATAGAGGACTATTACATAAGGTGGTCTTCTAATGTGCCATTCATGGTACTCATATCTTTTTTAATGCCCTTGCCATATTCTTTGAAGGGAGCATGTAGTATTACTTGTTTCTTTCCATCATGTCCTGTTCCATGCCATCTATCTCTCCAGTTGTGAATAATGTAATTTTTTATCAAAAATATTTTTCTTTCAAAAATATGCAAGTTATATCTCTACTTTTCCTTCCTTTTGTAAAAGAAAAAATAGACCTACTTTATCCCAAATTTTTCACAAAGGGATGCTGAAAAGACTGATATTTGTAATAGCTATTGGATTGTTGTTCACAAAACTTCCATTGACTGCAGTCTTAAATTGGTGTCAAAAGTAGTTTTCCCAGACCACAGACATTTAAATAGGAAATGTCCCTCTTCAGATTCACAAGTGCCTCACAGAAGCTGATCCTGTTTCTGACATTTTGATTTGAGCAAGAAACTTGAAAATTTATGATCTTCATTAAATATGCTGGATCAATATCAAATGTAAATTTCAAATAAAACATGCAGAGAGAACTTTCTAAATGGATGAGAATGATAAAAAAAGAGATATTTGTGACCCCCAAAATGATTGTAAAGAGAATGTTGATGCTCCTGATAAAGGACAATAGTCAGAAATTTGAAAAATTTTGAACTCTTGAAAATATAAGTTTACAAATGGCTTTAAAAAAACAATGCTATTTTACAAAGGGGAAACAAATATTTAATCATTGAGGGATGGAAGACTGTTGCATGTAGGAGTTATCTCTCTTGGGTTTCTTTTCTTTTTCTTCCCATACTTATAAACAAATGTTTTAGACAGTGTACAGATAGAAATAATCCACAGGTAGTAACTGAAAGTTAATAAAGAAGACTAAATACATTTTATATTTCTAGGTTATGTGAACAAACTTAGAAACTGTTAAGAAAAGTTGGTTTATGCCTTGCAGTCATAAAATCTTATATAGCTGGAAGCTTCATATTGACATTGCACTAATTTACAAGTTTGAATCATGTAATAAATTTGCATTCTAATCATCACATACATCTCCATAGGATATCAATAATACCATTGCTAATATCCTTAATTCAGTAATTCTGAAACTGGCAAAATATTAATTCTTAACTAGATGAGTAGCGTTTATCTGTTATATGTAAAAATTTTAATCTTTACTTGACTTTTGTTTTTAAAAAACAAGATGATTCGAAAATACTCATCAGGTTAGCAGGCAGTGCATGACTTTGTTTGAAAATGCAAGGAGTTCAGAATGATATGACTGGTTATAGAATCTGTATGTATGAAAGATTTATGATCTGTCTTCCAGCCAGAAATCAATGAAGATATTTGTTTCTTAGAACCCTGTCATTTCATCAGAATGAATTGACAAAGTGGTCACGCAGCATTCAGACTGCCAGAATTGGACATCTTATGACTATCAGATTAGGTCATTACCTTGTTGAAAAATGTGTATCCAATATGCAATGAAGGGATTTTGTGGAAACGGGGAATTTATTTTCTTGACTGAGCCTTTTGATCAGTAGATGTAATTTCAATTGAAAACTGTGTATAGATATTACGATGCATCTAAGATCTACCAGTAATTATGAAAAGTTTACTTTTGTTGCACTATGATTTCATCTTGCTATATTTATGGTTTCTTGCAGTCTTTTGTATAAAATGAAATTCATAATATAGAAAAAAGGAATTTTAAAAAACTCCAACTATAATATCATGAAATTTGCTGTAAAGAAACATAATTCTGAATTTTTATTTGGACAGTGGTCACTTCCTCCATGAAACTGTATTGTCACTGAATTCTACAGTTTCAAGAAAGCCATAATCTCATAATTCCAAAAATCATTAGATTGATCTGTTCCTTCCATAGCACCATCCTTAAATCTGCTTTAATGCTTGGCTATACTTCGAGACAAAACATAAGGTGGTGGGATGGTGGCTGGGGTGTATGCTGATTGGTGCAATTGGTCCTTCCAGTTGCCTTTGTTTTTCCTACTTTCCCTACCTTTTTGTCACACTCCATACCATATATACTCACTTAAAAGTCGAGGCAAACTGCAAACAACAAAGATCCTGGTCTGCTGTAGCATAATGTGCCTGCAAATGAGAGTGTAGTTTGTACTACTGAATATCTCCATACAAACTGCACAGACCCAGATCAGCCAGTGCATTATGCAATAGCAGATCTGGGTCTGAGCAGTTTGCAGTAGGTCTTGACTTATATGCTAGTATGTACAGTATTTTTTCCCATACTTTTCAAAATGGACCAGCTATCCTTACTTTATTCATTTGACATTGACATATGATAAAATGAATGCTGTGCTAAATATATTGAGAGATTATTATTTTGACTGCCAGTAATTTTTCACTCAATATCCTTAGCAAATGGAAAGATGGGTGTTTAAGAAGGTAGGGGAAACTTGTGTGTGTGTGTGTGATTTGGATTTTTAATGTAGCTTTAACAATTTTCAGTCATATCGCTATGATGTCTGCAGTGTGGCAGTTTATAGTGATGTCTAGCACTGGAGTATCATGCTGCAGATATGTAGCATGATGTCCCACCCAGTCACATTATCGTGACACCAGGCCGATCAGTCCTAACATTAATCTCTTAATGCTGAGTGCCTAGTGAGGCAGCTGTTAGTACCAGTTTTATAAGTCTTTGGCATGACTTGGCAGGGGTTTGAACCCATGACCTCCTGCATCCAAGAGGGGAAACTTGTACTGATAGAATGTGGATAAAAGCATGCTTTTGTTCAAATGTATGAAGACATTACGGTTTTATATAACCAAAATTCATACTATTATATTTCATAAAATATCTATTTTTACCTACATTTTTCTTACTTTTTTTGGCAAAATAGGTAGCCTTACTTTATCCCTACTTTTTCACAAAAGGTTGCTGGAGACTGATTCACCCATTGATATGTCACTGAACTAGCTTTCAAGCCTACAGTGGGGATACATCAACTTGAGGATGTAGGCCAAACACTGAGTTTCAAGGAATATTTGTACTTATAATTAAATTTTTTTGAAAAGTCAAAGATTATATGTTGTGACATCTGATCCTGTGGGAAACAGCTTACCTCAAAATTTCAAAACATTTTTGGCATAGCCCCACTCCATGGGGTTAAATTATAAACTTTGGCATATATTCTATACACCGTGAACCACTAATATCAGTTTCCAATTTGCACATTATTAAAAATTCAGTAAAAATCCTTTCAGTTCTTTGGATGCCAATAAAAGTAGTCAAAATATTCCTGTTTTTTTATATACAAAGCAAACAAGCTTCATTATTTGATGAACACATAAAAATACCAAGAAATTTTGAAAAATATAGACCAAGACTATATTTTTATATAAAAAAACTGATGCCAAGTTGATGAATGGCTAATAATTAGTAAAGTGATAAATTAATTTAACATCTTTTGCTGTCATTTATCAAGATTTTTTTGCTTTAAAATCGTCACTTTTCTTGTGACCATTTTTTTTATCTGAATATCTTGTCCAGAAATTAATATCTCTATTGTGTACTGATGCACCCAGCATGCTCAGTGCCTGCTGGAAGTGGGCTATGTAAACAAAGTTGCAATATGTCCATGCTTGCCAAGAACAAACATTTACAAGATAATGTTTGGGCTTGTTCTTTTCACAAATAAACAATATTGCTTGGAGTTTTGTTTTTTTGTTTTCATTTTTGCTTGTTTAGAAGATGTGATGTCAGAAAATAGTCAGGATATTCAGATTAATAACTGTTGTTGTTGTTGTTGTTGTTGTAGGGTTTAACGCCATTTTTCAGAACAAGATAGGCTATACATGGCAGCCAGTATAAATGGTGGAGGAAGAACCTGGGAAACCCCCAGAAAAAGGACCACTGACCCACGAGAAGCTACTAACAAGCTTTCTCACATACCGACATAGGCTGAACCCAAGACTCGAACCCATGCAGACAGAGGTGAGATGGCAGTGATCTGTAATGGTGAGCATTTTAAACCACTCGGCCACTCAGGGCCCCCCGATTAATAACTGTAAAAGTTGAAATAATGAAATATCAGAACACAACACATTTGTGATAATTATTGGTTTGTTCATTAATGAGGAATTGTTTCAGTCTTCGCTTAAAAATAATTTTGGTTGAACTATGTGTCTTAACTAGCCCTTGACTCCATTATGCATTGCAGCTGTAAAACAAAGTTTTTTGGTATGACCCAGTTTTGGGTTGTGACATGTAACTTGTAGATATCTTGGGCAGCACTTCTGATTGGTAGTTGCTTACATATCTTAGATATTCTGTCAAATATTTTGGCATCTTTCGTACAGTTATAAAGAGGTAAACACACTTTTAACTCTGTTACGGTAGTAATATTCAACACAGGGTGATAAATGGTCAGCTCTCAAGCTTAATGTTCTGTGAGGATGTAATCAAGGTTTTCTATATTGCTGTTTCACCATACTTTACAAAAGTAAGTCTGTTGGATAAAATATAACCATTATGAAACAGTTTTCTACATTCTCAGTTTAAAGCCTTTTTTCAGTTTGGACAATAGTTATATTCACAAGGAAACCACATGTACAGAACAGTTTGGACAATAGTTATATTCACAAGGAAACCACATGTACAAAACAGTTTGGACAATAGTTATATTCGTAAGGAAACCACATGTACAGAAAAGAGTTTATCAATGTGATTGGCCCAATATAAAGAAGGGTCAGTTTTCACTTTTAGCTGGTTTTCATGTACAGTGTATATATCATTTGAGCCAGACTTTGGACACAAGTTACAATTTTGAGATGCAAGTCTTTGCCTTGTTCCAACCATTATAGTTTTGCAACAGTTTGTGAGCATATTGTTATATTTACACTATCTTGAACCCCTTTCTAGCTTATCTGGTAGCTAACACAGTGTTTGCTAGTAGTTGTGTATACAGGATTCAGCGCTCAGGTGTGACAATTATAGGAAAAATCTGTACAAGAAGCAATGTATTATACTTATATTTTATAGTGTTTAGCAACCATTACAATTCAGAAAATCTACATATGAAAAATGTTGGGTTGCTAAAGGAATTAAAGCAATCATAAAGATGCTTAGAAAATGAAACTGTAGCAAACCTTCTACAGAAATAAAAGAATTACTTCAATTTTATTTGACCACTCCAGTGGTCTAGTATTTAGAGCATCCACCTCAGATGTGGGAGGTCGTGGGTTCGAACCTCTTCTGAGTCATACCAAAGACTTATAAAAATGGTACTAACAGCTGCCTCACTAGGCACTCAGCATTAAGAGGTTAGTGTTAGGACTGGTTGGCCTTGTGTCAGGATAATGTGACTGGGTGGGACATCATGCTATATGTCTGCGGCAGGATATCACTATAAATTGCCACACTGCAGACATCATAGCAATATGACTGCAGAACTGTTAAAGCTTCGTTAAAAATCCAAAACACACACACACACACTCAGCTTAATTTGAATTGAACATTAGATCTGCCATGGTCAGTGGTCATGGGAAGTGATACTAGTGGACAATACACTATGCCCTTGAACACAGGGATGGAGAATAAGCCCAGTGAGCCCTTATGTGTATTGTAAAAGGCAACTAATGGAGGTGATCTTTTTGCCCTAGGATCCATCTTGTGATGGTGTTCCAGCTGAGAAGGTCTTGGACTTTTTATAAGGATGCAGTTGACATGGAAAATTTACTCTGTTCTTTTAAGGATTTTACACTTTTTCACCTTTTTTATTGTTTTGTAGCCATTGTAGTAGTTCAGTTGTTAGAGCATTAGACTTGTAATTCAAGAGTTGTAGGTTCGCTCCTCTGCATGTTCTTGGGGAATGCACTCAGTTCCCATTTCCTTGGCATGATATAATATCTCCTGGACAGACTTATAAGGTGCAGCACTGAATGAGATGTATAATCCAGCAGGTTGATGCAAGTGTAAAAGTACATATGGATTTAATTTCCTGTGGTATTAATTAAATAATCTGATGTAAAGTTTCCCTACCAAAGCAGAGAAATCTTGCTTTGTCAAAGAAAAATATAACAGATTATCTTATATGAAACATGGGGTCTCTACAATACAACCTACTCACTTTTATCTCACCACCATTTAAGCAATAATTGCATTTAATATTCATGAAACAATTCTTTTACTTTCTTATCTTACTAGACCGCTCCGGTGGCCTAATGGTTAGAGCATCTGCCTCGGATGCGGGAGGTGTTGGGTTCAATCCCCGGCCGTGTCATATCAAAGACTTACAAAAATGGTACTAACAGCTGCCTCGCTTGGCGCTCAGCATTAAGAGGTTAGTGTTAGGACTGGTCGGCCTGGTGTCAGGATAATGTGACTGGGTGGGACATCATGCTACATGTCTGCAGCATGATGCCTCAGTGCTAGACATCACTATAAACTGCCACACTGCAGACATCGTAGCGATGTGACTGAGAAATTGTTAAAACTATGTTAAAAAAAATCCAAATCCAAACCAAATTCATATCTTACTTCAAACTTCATGTTTAACTAAAGTCTTATGTTCCATCTCCATTGTATTCAATTGGATATTAAATGCTTCAAACATGTTATAAATGTATTTATTAGATGTTAAATATCCTATGCCAAATTGTTCCAATTATTGGGTGCTAATTATTCTATGCCTAATTGTTCCAATCACTGGATGTTAATTATTCTATGTCAAATTGTTCCAATTACTGGGTGTTAATTATTCTATGCCAAATTGTTCCAATTATTGGGTGTTTATTATTCTGTGCCTAATTGTTCCAATCACTGGGTGTTAATTATTCTGTGCTAATTGTTCTGATTATTGGGTGTTAATTATTCTATGCCTAATTGTTCCAATTTTTGGGTGTTAATTATTCTATGCCTATTATTCCAATTATTGGGTGTTAATTATTCTGGCCTAATTGTTCTGATTATTGGATGTTAGGTGAGCTGCTTTGACATGCCTTGAGGTACTGATAATGAATAGCTAACACATACACCCAGCTCTGGTGGTCAAGGAGTGTTATGGTTATCTATTACCTAATTAGGTCTAGTAAGCCAGCATCAGTCACACTGACCTACATTAAGACTATCAGTGATGTAAAAGTCACTGCAATTAATCTTATTTCTCTGAAGTTGATGCATTTTAATTTACAACACTTAGCAGGTATATTTTAGGAGTTGTATAAACAGCTTAAAACCAAATATTGTAGGAACTGCATTTCTCTTGATCTTGTACAAGTTTAGGATTTTGAATGCAGAGGCAGAGACAGTGAATGGTAGAATTCGACAGAACTCTTTTTACAGCTGTTACCTCTTAAATATGTTTCTTGCATGTTCAAAATGGAAATATTCATTTGTTTCTTTTCCTTTCATTCTTTCTAATTGTTTTTATCAAAAGTGATTTTTTCATCCAAATTTTACATTGAGTTAATATTGTTTATTCAGTACATGCTGTATTTATTTTGATTATGATTTTTTCTGACATAGGTTATTTTTTGTATTGATTTCTGTTTTTGCAAGTTGAGGGAAAGTGAATAATCTCAGTTTAATATTTATCAGCATTTTTATTATTGAATTGATCAATTTGTTTAGTGTCAGGAGGAGAAGAATTAAATTTAGCTAAGATTTATTTTTACAATGTATTTATGTTTAATCCTTGTTTTAATGTGCCTTCATTATGCTTTGTACAAAATGCATAATATTAATCAAATATTTCTTTTTACATATATGCTAGACAAGTGAAGAAATAAAGATGTTTGCTTAATTATTGTTTTAAATTATTGTTCATGGTCAACATTATCATCATCACCATCAATGACATGATAAACAACAACAAAGTCATTGATTCAAAAGGTGGAGAATCCTTTTTATTAAGATGATGATTTGTTTATGCATGCTTCCAAAGCAAATAAATTCAGCTTGTGGTGATTGCTGAGCCCTATATTTGAATTATGGGCTAGTATTGGGTCACATTCCCCCTTGAAAAGATGGAACTAACTTTTCAAATGGACTGACAAGTTCCCAGATTTTCATATTGAGTGTGTGGCCACAGGTGGCTTAGTGATCAAAGGTAATCATCTTTGCAGGTTGAGTCTGAGTCTTGCCTCAACCATTGTGGGTATGTGAGCTTCCTGCGGGTCAGTGGTTCTTCTTGGGATTTTGCCAGGTTCTTCCTTCACCAAATATACTGGTCACCAAGTATTGCCTATCATGTGCTGACAGATGACATACAAATGCACAAAACAAGACATAATGAGTGTTTAAAATAAAAGCAAGCTGTTGTGAATGAAAACCTTTAAATCCATTGGCCATGATTAGCATGCATAGAATAATGCTTAGACACAGAGTGCTTGTTATGCCTCAATCCCATCAAAGAAGATTCATTTTGGAGGACATGAAGTGGAAGACTGATCCTTACAAAATTCTGTGGCTTGTAAGTCACTTATCATCATCACTAATTAGGAGCTTATCAATGAACTATAAGTGACCTGCCAAATGAAGTTTGGTTTTAAAAGTGCATCCTATCCCCAAGGGCATGGCAGAAAATGGTATCCTGAAATACAAGCTGTCAATCTGACAAAATCTCATACACTTCCATGCCACACACTTCCTTTGAAATTACAGTCACTGAAATAATTCAAAGACATTAACCTGCTGCATTGAATCACCACAGTGGTTCGAATTCTGGAAACAGGAGAGCACGTGTGACTTAAGGCCTTGATTAAGATAGTATTCGCCCCAGAAATCTCCTGGTCTCTGGATTTTGCTGCTAAAAAGTCTTTTGGTATCAGTCAATTATTTTCTATGATTTTATTAAAGTATACAGAATTTTACATCTAGTGCCAAACAATATTGTTTTAAATGAAAATGGAGAAAATAATTTATTAGTGGGTGCTGACATAGTTCTTGTTTCAATGTGTATCCCTGTTGTGTATGTATGTATCCTTAATACGCCCCCATTTTGGAACACATACACACACACATTTATGTACATGTACACACACACATACACACACACATTTATGTACATGTACACACACACATACACACACACATTTATGTACATGTACACACACATGCACACACATTTATGTACATGTACACACACACACATACACACACATTTATGTACATGTACACACACATACACATACACACACTTATGTACATATACACACACACACATACACACACATTTATGTACATGTACACACACACATACACACACATTTATGTACATGTACACACACATACACACATTTATGTACATGTACACACACATACACACACATTTATGTACATGTACACACACACATACACACATTTATGTACATGTACACACACATACACACATTTATGTACATGTACACACACATACACATTTATGCACATGTACACACACACACACACATTTATGTACATGTACACACACATACACACACATTTATGTACATGTACACACACATGCACACACATTTATGTACATGTACACACACACATACACACACATTTATGTACATGTACACACACATACACACACATTTATGTACATGTACACACACACATACACACACATTTATGTACATGTACACACACACATACACACACATTTATGTACATGTACACACACACATACACACATTTATGTACATGTACACACACATACACACACATTTATGTACATGTACACACACACATACACACACATTTATGTACATGTACACACACATACACACACATTTATGTACATGTACACACACATACACACATTTTTGTACATGTACACACACACATACACACACACATTTATGCACATGTACACACACATACACACACATTTATGTCCATGTACACACACACATACACACACATTTATGTACATGTACACACACACATACACACACACATTTATGTACATGTACACACACATACACACACATTTATGTACATGTACACACACATACACACACACATTTATGCACATGTACACACACTGCTTTATTCCACTTTAATACCGAAGTCCATTGAAATTGGAATTTTTTTTTTTAAAAGAAACTTTTTATACCTTAAAGAATTATAAATAAAACTTGACATGACCCTTGATAGCATAGATAAATTTGGTGGGAAGTTTAGAAATTTTGAAGAAAAAAATCATAGTTGCATCTTTTGTTGGACTTGTTATATTTTGCAGTAAGCCTTGAACTTGAGGCTGTATTTTGCTGTAAAGTGTGTTAGTCAGAAAATGACCATGAGCTCATGGTTCACTTATACCTGACTGATAAAGGATTTTAATACATATAAATGACTTGTATGTCATTTATAAGTGAAATGTAGATGAAGCATGGTTTAGTATTTTTTAAAAACTTGTTACATATGCAGATTATAAATAACGTGCAAGTCCCCTACAAGTCCAACTTTCACTTATAAGTTAGGATAATTTTATTTTTTATAAGGGAGTGGCTGCATGACAAGATTCTGATTTTATGATGATATCAAACACAATTGCACAATTGGAACATAATAAAATACCACTTTGTACAGGGGCCTTAAAACTTGTTGCACCCAAAATCAACTTTAACATCAGTTTTGCATTAACATTGCTTTTTTTCTTCATTTGGGAAGTTCTTTACAAAAAAAATCTTCATAATAGTTTTTGAATGATTTGATCAAAGTAAAGACTTCAGATATAATTTACAAATTATCACGAATTTACCTTAATCATATTTCCCCTTCTACACACAATTAGAACATAATAAAATACCACTGTGTACAGAATCCTTAAAATTTGTTCCATTTAAAATCAACTTTAACATCAGTTTCACATTTGCAAACTGGAAAGACCCTTAAAAAATGGCAGCATTTGACATCCTGTATTTCAAAGCTGTTAGTCCATGAAAATATATGACTTGCTGAGATCTTTAGCATAATTTTTTATGTCATAAAAATAATATGCATCACCTCACATGTACAACCTTTGTTGGTTGAGTTTTTGCTGTATGTCGAAACCGTTTTTTTTTAAATGGGAGACAACTCTGGTATTAGAAAAATATTGCTGAACCAAGACTGAAAGAGTGATGAAATGCATAAGAATTAGTTGGCATATAGATATCATGTATGCTTGCTTGTAAGTTGGGTCCAGCTGCACACAGCATGGACCCTGATCTCTCATTGCATAATGCACCAGCAGATCAGAGTATGTATTGCTTGTTCTATTAAAGCTATTGACATCCCCAAGTCCCACATTTCCTTAGATCATTGATCATGAAATATAAGCCTGCATACACTACCCCATGTTTGGGACAGCAGAATTTAGACTTTTTAACAGGCAGTGCTCTGGAGTCATCTAGGGGCAGATTGACATCAGAAATGTGGATAATGTAGATACATGTACACTGGATGTGGTGCAATATTTGGCTGTACTTGATTTTATTCTTGGGTGTGCTTTTGTAAAGAAAACTTTGTATTTGTAATTGTAATAAATTACTGTAGTATCATCTGTCTTCATGGATGTCAACATGTCAACTAACAGGTTGTCATTATTACTATGAATTCACTATTATTCAGGTGATACCAGTTCTAGGAATTTCATGGTTACTACAAACCACTGATTTCAAGACCCAGTCAGATTGTTCTTATGGATGTCTCTGTTATTTGGTTTAGAAGAGCATTTAAACAGAAAGATTCTTGTTTATTTCAGGAATATGAAGGTTTCCTATGAAGATGGAAAACCAGAGCTGTACAGTTTTGAGGACTATGTCCCACTTGAGCCAAAATCTCCCACCTCACCTACCAATAGTATACCAGCAGACGACTGCATGTACAAGCAGACAACACGTAGAAGAGGAACAAGTTGTAGGAGGTTAGTTTACTTTTTGTTTTATAAATTGACATCTTTATTACCCCAGAATGCGACATGCACAGTATGCAAGAATTACTTTCAAAGTGAAAATATCCACCCTAATTCTAGATAATAACCCAGTACCTCTACCTTTGATAATTTTATCACTGACATCATTCCTTGCATGAACCAATTGAAAGTCTACAATTGTTAATTTGAATAGGTAATTTACTCTGAAGTTATCCCCTTTATCTGTTTCATTTTCTTTGATAAAATTAAATGCCCCACTGTGATGATGATAGTGTTACTCTTATACATCTGTCTATCACAACTTGGGTAGGTTTTAGTTTTCCGGAACTATGGGTTGTTACTTATGTTTCATGAACACTTTTGTTATTTGCTTGGGATGTAATAGCATCATAAGAGTTATGTTGGTATTTATTTACAGTGCTTTATTTCAAATGATTTGGAATTTATGGATTCTGAGAATTTCACACAGATATGCAGAGATCAGTGACAAGGTCAAGTTTACCCCCACATGTGTTTTTGTTCCCTGAACTGTGCCTGGAGGACATATCAATAGCCTTCATTGATCATGCTGTCCATACAACCCAATATTACATGTAAAAGTTGTCTGTCAGCTTTGAATGATTGTTTTAATGTTCAGTATGCTTTTCAGCCCTTATTATTTTATGATTCTATCCCCATTTCTTTTAAACTAGAGCAGTGAAGAACTGTTGTGAAAATCTTGTGTGCAACTAGTTTCAGTTTTTCACCCCACCATCAGGCAGAGGATATTGTATTATGCCTGCGCCCCATTTCATACACTAACTTGAGTTCTCCATCTTCTACTGTTAGACTTTCTAGGGGGCATGTTTTGGGGACAAGGAAGAAACCTATACATTTTGGACTCGAAAGGGTGAAAGGACAAGGTCAGAGTCACAGAATAAAAGTAAAAAATATTTCTACACCTTAACTTAACTAGTGTACCTGATATCTTAACCAAACTTTGTAAATGGCTTGCATTTGAGATACGAAAGACACCTGTTGGTTTTGGAAAGGAAAAGGCAATTTTAGTTTTGCACCATTTACTGCAGAGCTCTCAGGGACCCAAGCTTCCGCGTTAAATACATGTTAATTCTAAATGGACACACTGTTTCTCCCTGTAACACATCCCTGTCATGAGCCTAATTTTTCCCCAGGATGCTCCCACTTTTTGTACTTTGGTCGGATGTGGCCAGTCTTCATAACAGCTAAAGGCTAGACATGAGTAAACAGGCATGAAGCCAGTGTGACTAATTAATAGTTAATCCTTATCATTGTAATTATCTTGTGAAATAGACTTCCTCTCTGAAGGCCACTTCAATGAAACCATGCTCTATTGAGTGTGTATGTAAACATCTGCAATTGACTGGCAAATAAACAATGCCCTATTTTTGTGTAACTGTTAAATTAAATTGGTGGTGACAAATGTAAATCATGAATGTAATCAAAGCTTTCTCAGAGTATGATTTGGACAATATTGTCAAATCATTGATATGCCATAATACTAATAGTTACGATATTGAAGTATATGTGGTTTCTACAGTATCAGTAGTCTAGAGACTTTTTAAAGATATGCAGAAAAATACATTGACTTATAAAAATGAGTTCACAAAATCTTGTTTTCATTTTTTGAGAAACAGACTTGTGATAAAATTGTCACTAATGCCAACAAACGGAAAGGTATTGTATATGTACCTGAATCATCTTTTGTCCTTTGTATAGAGCCCATGTTATATCCCACTTTATTCCTTAGGGCCAGCTCTTAAGGCAACACTGTTTACTAATTAACATATTTACTTGGAATTAGTTTGTTTGTACATGTGTTGCTAGATATTTATTTATTTCATTGTGTCATTTGATGATGGTAATTCACATTTTGATATATGATATTGTGTAATCCAAGTGTTTAGTCATGTTAGTTTCTTTGGTTGGAATGGAGATGCTTTTTTACTTGCAGAGAAAATTACATTACATTTTAAGTGATTATTCTTGGGATTAATATTAGTTGTTCACAATTTTATTGTTGTGATTTATTTTTGTTTTTAGTGCTGTTGTACGGGTAATTTTAAAAAAATAAATTTACATGTAAAATGTTTAAACTTAACATTTACTGAAAATTATTTTTAGTGCTGTATTATAAATGGCTAAGAATTGCAATCTTGATATGTTTTAAATAATGAGCTTGTGCTTTTTAAGTTTCCTAAATTCTGTCCTTTTGAAAGTGAGGTACTCCCAAGTATATACGAGGGACTCTCAGAAAATAAGCTGGGGACTCATGAGTGAAGAGTCCAGGACACCTCGTCTTGAAACTCAGAGAGGATTGTATTGTAACTGAACTTTTATGATGGCTTTAAGTTGGGACCAGGAAAGGCCACTGAATTTGGGGTCAGTAGGTCAAGGATCAAGGTCGCTGGGACTGAAAGAAGAAAATATACCATATGGTATATGGTACTATTACTTAAGGGTTGTTTTGATATTTTCTTCAGTAGGTGATAGAAGACATAAATGCTAATTTAGTGCTAAAAGTTGATGAAATCAAAATGACAAATTTAGATGTGTGGTTTGGTGCAAGAAAAATTTAATTTGACTGAAACTGCTTTTTCCTTCATTAAAGCTTGATAAAATAGCTCTTAGATCATTATTTGGGGCAAGAAATTCAAATGGAGAAAATCTATATTACTTTTGTGCAGAGAGACAGGAAAATGAAAATTAAGTTCAACTGTATACTCAGCACAGTTACAATACGTGCATTGAAGTATTATTGATGAATGCTTGCTTTTATCTACAGACATAAATTTGTTCACTGCTGAAATTAAAACCCCGATGCAGGAGTAGATATTAGACTTTAATGGTTATTACTGAAAATCCAAAACCAGGAGAAGTCTTGAAAGGGTTAGTGCCATGTTACATGAGAGCTATGATTAGATGAGCAGTTGGAGATATCTTATCTGCGTGAATTCAACAGTTGTGAAAAACCTAACACCTATTGGCAGATCTCACTGTGCACAGAATTGTCAGTTGATTAGCTCCCATCAACAATCAGGTTGAATTGATAAGGAATGAGTGTCAAGCTTAATCTGTGAATCAGCGTGTCAGGCATTATCATGGATGAAACAGATCCAGTTGGTATAATTACACTTGTATGTCTCCTTCATTTTTATATGCCTGCAATAAGGAGGAGCATATCATGATGTGCATCTGTACTTATGTCCATCCATCTGTCCCTCTTTGTCACCGATCTTGTTTCCACGAAGTAACTTGAGTTGTCCACCACCTACAGTTACCAACTTTATGTATAGATTGCTCTTGGAGTAAGGAAGAACACTATTAGTTTTGGGGTTAAAAACTCAAAAGTCACCATCACTGTGACTGAAATAAAAAAAAACAAACATAGTTTCTGCACAATAATTTGACTTATCTCTAATCTATGGTTACCAAAGTTGTTAATGGCTTGCACTGAGGGAAATGAAGCCATTAATTCCGAAGTCAAAAGGTTGAAGATCTCCACAGGAATAAATATGGTTTCCACACAGTAGCATTAGTTCTACATCATATACCTATACTAAACTTTGTGGATGGCTTAAATATGATGTAAAGAAGAAAATTGTCAATTTGGGGGTCAAAAGGTCAAGGTCACAGTGAAAGAAAAATAAGTTTCTGCAAATTAACATTAGTTTTCTATCATATACCTGGACTAAACATTGTGGATAGCTTGTACTTTCTGCACTTTAGGCAAGGAATAAGCATTTTAACTCTGGTGTCAAAGGTCAAAAGTAACTGAAAGAAGAAAAATGGTTTCTACACAGTAACATTAGTTCCTTTCTATGCAATTGTTCTACATCACAAACATTGTGGACAGTTTGTACTTGAGGTATAGAAGAAGCCTGGTTGATCTGATGGTCAAAAGATCAAAGGTCAAGGTCACTGTGACTGAAAGAAGAACACTTTTTAAAGCAGATTTCAATTATTGATATGTACCTTCACCATTGTTTGTGAATAACCTGCACATTGGACAAGAATAAAGCCTGTTGATTTTGTATTCCATAGCTCATGGTCAATATGATTGAAAGAAAAAAAAGTGACATCTGCACAAGTACGTCACATGGACCTACCTTTGTGATTGTCTTGTACTTGCAGTTAGGAAGAAATATGTTTATTTTGGGGTCAATAGGTCAAAGGCCAAGGCAAGTTTGATTGAAAGAAGAAAAATGGTTTTAATAGTACATTACCTGCTATTGTGTTTATGTATCTTTTCCTGGACTAATCATTAGTCCAAGGTGATAATTCCCTTCTTTAATTAGTAATTGGACATCTAGATCAAAAACATGATCTGTGTCTGATATCGTAGCTTCCATCATTCTTCTTATTGTCATTCTTTCCATGGACTTCATGCAGTTCTCATGTTTCTCCTGGGTACACAAGGTATTAAATATCCATGTTGCCTTTTGGCATATCTTTTGTCAGTTGTATCTTTTTTTGATTTTTTTTCTCCCTGAGCCTTGCTTATTTTCATGCATCTGTGTTCCTTCTTGTTGAATTGTGTGATTACTGGTAAAGTGGTACTTCATTTCATTCCTTTCTTGTTAACTAGTACTTGGGTGAGTTTTACCCACATAATTTTTTTTGTTCATTGTATATTTCTTGTGTTTCCTCACAGTATTCAGTGTGCCTCAAGGGATGGGTATATGCTATCATTAAGACTGTTTGGGGCACACACACCATCCTGTTTAGTGTCCACTGCATGTGTATTAATTATCCTTTTTGTTGCCTTTGGCCTGGTGAAGTATGAGACTTGTTGGAAAGTTGTTGAATCTTTAGGAGCAGTAAGAAGGGATCTGCTCTTTCCTCTTCATTACTGGAAGACCCCATCTGTACCCAGGATGGTTCTGTGGCCCTTCCTGATTTAGGAAAGGCACTGCTTTTGCAAGGGTGGGATCAATGACACATGGAAGAAAGTTATTAGCTCCTGTGAGAGAGGGATCCTTGGCACTTCCTGATGGAGAGAGGTTACCCTCACAATAATGGATCCTGTCATCTCCATGCAAGGAAAGCATGGTCTTCTTCTTGCTTAAGTAGACCTGTTTTAAATCTAAGGGATCTCATTCACTGGAGTTGAGTTCCTTGAAAAGAGATGCCCCAATAAAATCTACTTCATCTGACTAGGAATTGCCGAGTGACCAGGCACTGGGTAATGTGTTCCTTATGGAGAGCAGGCTTTGAGTTTTGATGACTGGTCCAAGGGAACTGATTGGATCAACTCCCATCCTTTCCAGTGGTTGACTTAACAAAGATTTTTTTGTTGGCCAGCACGGCCAGCTCACATGGAAATGGTTTCTTGACCTTTAACCATTAGATATGATCTTTCTGGAACCAGCTGTGTCACACCAGTGACTATGTAATCCTACACCAAAGCCCAGGGGCTGAGCTCAAATAAACATTTTATATTCAGTTCAGGCTTTAATGCTGTTCTTGTTTAATGCAAGTAATGTTTTTCATTGCTTAGCAAACTCTTTAGGTAAAAAGCAGGGCAAATACATCAAGGTATGTTGGTCAGGTGTCCAGAATACACTACAATTTTCCAGTTAATTGTATTGGTATGAAAGATGTTGATCTTATATGTTACATTGTAATAATAGTAATAATAATTATAATAACAACAACAACAGCAATAATAATAATAATAATAATAATAATAATAATAATAATAATAATAATAAATTCTCAAATAGTCTTTTTGGTGTTGGGATGAAAAAAATCCACATTATCAACAATTTAGCTCATGACTAAATTAAATTGTTTGCACCCTGTATATGCTGTTATACGTATATGCATTGATGAAATTTGGTGAGGAGATGCATCTTGTTGAGTATTTATTTATTTATACTATACCCCAAATGGCCAATTGACATAAAAGATAACAATATAAAAATAACATGAAACAACTCTTTGTATGTGTCTTACACTTGAGGGAAGAAAGAAGCTTATCACTTTCTGGGTCAGAAGGTCAAAGGTCAAGGTCACTATTACTGTAAGAAGAAATATGGTTTCCAAACAATAACATGAAGTCTATATCACAAATTTGGACCAAACTTTGAAGATGTCATGCACTTGAGGTAAGGAAGAAGCTAATTGATTTTGGGCTCAAAAAGTCAAAGACATAGGTCACTGTGAACAAAAGAATACAAATTTTATTTAATTTTGGGAGTCTAATAAACTAAGTTCTAGACCATGTACTTGAGCCAGAATTTGTGAAAGGCTATAAATTCTGGGGTCTAAAGGTCAGAGGCCATATGTCATGGTAATTCTAATAAATAAATAATGCTTTCTGCACATTAAGTTTATTTCAAGACTTCATGCTTTGACAAAATGTTGAGGTCATTGAGACCCATTTGTAAATAATCTCTTAAGACAACCATACCCTACTATTGCCTACACAGAGGACTATTAAATACTTGGTGAGCATGCATGCTGTTTATGGTACTCTTGTTATTATGTGTTTGTGTCTCAGGAAGATGTAAAACTCGTTGAAAAACGAGTTTTGGCCTGTATCCAGGTTCTCTATGGGAGTAATATTTTTTTCATGTGATCAGAGGACATAGACTGCAGATAATAGCAAACATTTACTCTAAAAGAAAATAAGATGTTTTTAAAGTTGATTTTTTAATAAAAAAAGGTCTTGAAACATTCTATTTAATTGAAAAGTTTTAAAGCTTTAAATCAGGCTTACACTTGTTCTATATGCACAATGGATTTTGCAATAATTAATGATGTCAATTATGATTTTCTATATCATTATTTTTTCAAGAGATAATATTTAACTGTATTGTCTCCTGACATCTATTATACAAAAATTACAAATCTGTCTTCTAGGTCCTGTATTCAGTTTTGTAATATCAGTGTTAGACTATATTTGCAGAATTTTTATAAAGTTAAATCTTCAAAACAATCTGAGGTAAAAAAAATTAAGACAAATTTTATGGAGTGATGCTTCACAGAAAATAAGAGGGTGTAAAATATTAGATGCTATATAGAACAGTGCCATAGTTTCTGAGATAAATGTAAAATTTCATGTTCTGATGAAAGTACTGACTCAAATGTTTTACTCATAATATTAAAGGTACACTCATGGATTTCATACATATGATATATGAGTGCTAGGCAATATGGTATTTCAGAAGCTTGACTCGGATCATGGTAAAATCTTGTATTTGAGATGAATTTGGAGCTTCATGTTCAGATGGACCAGAGAATCAGGTTGAGATAGATTGATAAATTTGTATAGTGATTCAAGGCATGTCATTTGATTTGACCTGACAGGCTTTGAACTTACTGTTTATACTTGCTTATAAGTCAAGTCCAACTGCAAACAACATAGACCTTTATTTAATGTCATATAATGTACTGGCCAATCATGGACTGTTTTGTTTGTTCTACTGATTACTCTTAACAAACTGCATAGACCCAGATCTGCTAGTGCATTATGCAGTGGAAGATATGTTTCTGTGCAGTTTGCAGTTTGATTTTTGTCTTGTAATTGGGTACATATGGAGTAAGAAAATCGCTGCTGTAGGTTGCATATGCTGTATATCACTCCTGTACATGCCAGTAATGTGACAGTGATCACGAACTTAGGAACTTCCAGTTGTGGTGGAGCTGAAAGCTCCTTTGCAGATCCAACAGTGAGTCACTGTGGAATTCTTGTTAATATCATCAGTACTCATAATCATGTCTGCAGGCAAGGAGAGCTTTTGTCAAATCCATTGTGCATCTTTTTATAAAGACCTTAGCTGAGTCCTGGTCTTGGTACAACATTGGTGGCTCAGTCATGCAATCACATCAGACAAGAGCATTGCAAAATCTGCATTGGACTTGTTCAGCAATGTGCGTTGTATTTGACTGAACCTCTGGGTCATTCATGGGCATGTTCAGGCATTCCATATAGATAACATATGGGACCTTCAACTTCCCTTGCATTGTGGTACATTCAAAATATTTTTAACAGGTTCTGGCATGATCGTACACTGCAGCTTTTTGCTGACTCACTTGCAGTAAAAGTCATGTTTATCAAACAGCTGTTGATTGCTAAAACACATACATGCAGTGTCGACACGGAAATTTCTTCCCATCATCCTTGGTGTGCCAGGACACCATTTGGAGAAAATCCTTCATCCACACATAGTGGTAACGCACCTCTGAACTATGCAACCATAACAAATTTGTGTTAACTGCCTGCATGAATTTTGCGTATGTTTGGGACCTTAATTTAATTGGCTGAAGCCTGTTGTTTTAGGCATACATGTTAACAGTAATATCAGGACTAAGTCATTCAAACTTGCTGATGTCTGTAACTTGTACAGGGAAGTCTGTGTTACCAAACTTGAGTTCACCCATGTACTGTTATTATTTTCAAGGCTGAACTCTATTATTGAACACAGAATGTAGTTTGGATAAGATCGCTCATGCTAAACATTGGTTGTCATTGTTTTTCACATTTATCACTGCTTGTCATGGGAAACATGCTAGTGTTGGAATATAACACAAACTGTGAAAAGGCTTTTGTAGGGAAATATGAAAATAAATTTCCAAACATCTGAAAAGTACCCATCCAGAACCTCCTTGATTATTTTTCAAACTTCTAAAGGGTCTTTGTATAACCTTTGTTGATTTCATCATTGATAGTCTTGGTGTCTTTGTGGATTAAAATTATGTAGGCAGCACTATGAATCATGGCTGTGATCTTATAGATGGTGCAGAGCCTTCTTTGGTTAAGTAACCAGGCATGGTAAATTCCACCTTGAGAACCATATCCACCCTGAATCCAGATGGCAGCACTGTTTCATGAACATGCTGCAATGTTGATATAATTGACAGATGCATATTTGATAGAAGCTTCACAGAATTGTTGCCTAGTTTGTATGTATGTGGGATGATTGCCCAATAATCTTGAAAATCAAGAGAACACTTGTGTAATTTGAATTCCGGAACTTTTTATTATTTGAGGGCCATACATTAACAGCCCCTTCTGCAATAATACATGCATACCGGTAGTACATAAAATATGGCAACGTTTGGCCCATGGAGGAATCTTTATATACATTTGTGCTGCTGTTTCATGAAGCTGTCTCATGGTCTGACATGGCTCATCCACGAGTTCCAATAGCATAAGTATGTCATCATTTCTTGTGCCTCTCTGTGTCTTTCTTCCATGTTCTCGCATTAATTGTTTGAGTCGTTTTACAGTTTCCAGTGCAGCCAGCAGTGGTTCATCTGGGGCAAGTTGTCTCACAGTTGGAACCAGCTCACCTGTGAGTCCCAATAATGTGCATCAGCTTTTCTGATACTGTTTGGAATCCTCATCTGCACTCTCATGCAGATTGCTTGCTTCAGTCAGCATGCCTGTACATCATGGAACATGCATTGCCTAATTGATATTTCTTTTTTTGTTTGTAGTATAACGTTTTTACTTTACCAGGATTAGAAGACAAAACAGCCTTGGATGTTATTTCATTGAGTTTATTATCTATTTACTCAACGTTACTCAAATATCTCATTTGAGGCATGGTTGAGTACCAGGGGCCAACATGTAACATGATCTAATGTGATTTACAATATTTGCTAAGGTGAGCTCTGCCAAGGAGTATATGTTTTCCAAGGCATTCACCTTTCCATTGATTGTGTCCAAAGGCCATTGAACTTTCTATATAAATACGTTATTTAATTGGTTACTTTTTTCCAGTTGCCTTTGTTTCATCTGATGTTTGTATAGTGGTATCTGAATCTCGTCAATGTCTAGATTAACGGTTAGAATTTCACATCTATCAAGTGATATACAATATTTTTGTATTACGATAATATGAATTTATAGATCAGGCTTTTGCAAATAAACAGGTTTGTTCTTTCTTGTAAAATTCATTTGCAAGGTTGGATGGAATTTACATCAAACCAGTCTTGGCTCAAATGGGCTCAAATGATCCATCACTGCACCAACTCAAACATGGCAAGACTATGCACATTTGTATCCAACAGTATAAAATGTCCTGGAGTGCATGTATTTCTAAGTTATGGTTTATGCTCCATTTGATTAGGAAATAGCATTGGAGAATTTCTCCCATTGTCTGCACAACTATGTTTCTGTGCTATTGTTGATCAGTTCATTAATACCTCATGAAAATCAAGCTTAGTTGATATTACTATATTACTGTCTAAGCATCTTTCTAATTGATTTGTTCATTTCTGTATTTCACTGCCACCATCACTGATTATTTGAATGTCATCAGCACTATATTTATTTAACAATTTAGAAATTAAAATTTTCTTGCACAATATCATATAATGACTTTTCATGCTTCTTGTTTTATGCTTCACCTAGTTTCTGTCATTCTTGTTCCAGTATGATCCCTATCTCAATTTTAATTTATCAAGATGTTCTGGATACATATTTTAAAAAATCACATCTTTTTGGGCCTCTTTTGCGAATAATTATGAGGCATTCAGGTGAAATTATGATTTATTTTCTGTGACAGTACAAACACACCATTACTCAGGCAATTTAATTTCCACATAGCTACATGGATGAATCCTTTCAAAATAATATTTGTGTAAATCTGTGAATTTTCTTTAAAAATGATATATACCCAATGTGATTGTTTAAAATAATATTCTCATGCAAAAAGAAACAGTTTCTGCTCAGGATATGCTTGTGAAGTGAATTTCTTTGAGTATTATAAGCATGCTGCAGTTTTAAGACATTGCAAACATTTACTGACTCAGAATATTTGTTTTGGTCAGTGTCAATTACTGCAGCTTGAATCTGCAACCCCAGATGACCCCCTAGAGTGCCAAAAAGTTTCCTAGAAGGCTGAAAGGTTGTTTCTAACCAAACTATGTCTCAAAGAGTTCTTTATGCATTGTTGTTATAATCGACACTGATAGAACATCATCAGATTTTACTTTCATTTTGTGTTCAACCATTGTAAGCTCAACATTTCCTCAATAAAGAAAAATATAATTTTCCACAAGTGTGATTTGAACCTAAAATGTCTTGAAAGTATGACATATTAACTGATTAGGCCACAAGAACTCTTAAAATGTAAAAGAAAAGAACTCAAATATAAACTTGACAGGAATAAAAATAATATTTGTTGATATGAAAACAAAACAATTTTAGAATTACCATTCCATTATCTATTATTTTTGATAGTACACAATATATGGTCTCACATGTTTATCTTGGTATTGTAAATGTTAAAATTGCATGTGGTCAAAGCATTTATCATAACTGGTATCTTGGGAAAGGTAACTGCATGTTTCAAAGTATCGGTTAGCACTACCACTTCTTTGAGAATTATAGTCACCCAGAAATGTCATTTCTTGACTTAAGCTGACTTGTACAAGAGACTGTATACTGCAGCAAAGAGTTGCAGATTAATATATCTACCTGCAAGCTCACAGCAGATGCATTGATTTGTAATATAAGAAACAGTTGCCTGTGACTATATCAATCAGCCTTTGAGTTCACAGTGGCAGGGGCACCTTATGGGAACTTTTCTTTGGCACTCACACAGGTTACAAATCACAGATGCAAACATGTCCTCAGCTGGGAAAAGTCATGAGGGTTTTGGTAGTCAGGAACTGTGATCATGCAGCCATCTGATCTCAAACTGCTGTAATGATA
Source organism: Megalonaias nervosa (assembly GCA_016617855.1). Taxonomy (NCBI): domain Eukaryota; kingdom Metazoa; phylum Mollusca; class Bivalvia; order Unionida; family Unionidae; genus Megalonaias; species Megalonaias nervosa. The sequence goes on along the minus strand of JAECUM010003664.1, from coordinate 50,244 downwards.
CTACTTCTGGTACTATACACTATTACAGTATATACTACATCGGCTTCATTATGTTGGTAATAACAACTTTGATCAGGTTTTCACAAAATACTTGACAGATGTATATATGGATATATAACTTGGTGTTTTACTTGACCTTACAACTCATATTACTAAACTACCATACACACTTGGATCATTTTATACTAAATAAGTCTTAACCTTTCACAAAATACACAGTGCTGGTGAGAGTTGATGCTGTTTGATTTAGCAAGGATTTTTTTACAGATGCTGGTAACATAGAATTTGATAGCATGGTTTTGTATGCACCTGTACTGCCTCTCATGTGCATTTTCATCATTCTTTCTCGTGAAAGGATATCTTTGGCATTCTTCAATTTCTGCCCTTTGCTCTGATCACCAGAGGGACTTCACATATTGATGTAAATTGCTCAACTGTCTCATTTCTTGTCTACATTGAATGAATTTACCAATCTGAAATATACCAGCTGATTAAATTAATGACATGACATTTCATTGGTGACCAAAGACACTCCTGTGTCACCACTGAAAAAATAGTATGTCCACAATCATATAAATGATAGAAACAAGGGGAGAAGAAAATCTACATTTAAGAAGATGAATTGTGATCAGTTTCTTCATGGAGGCTATTGTGACAACAATTCAGTTTGGTTGTGAATTTTATAGCATAGGCACATATGATGGTATTACATTGAACTGACGCAGTTGTGGTAAATGTTTGCCTTGCCTAGGGACACACCATGGCAGCCAGCTGGGATTTGAACCTACATCCTTCATTTCATGAGTCAGATACACTAACTACTGAGCCATTACAGCTTCTTGACAGTATAATCTTGAGCAGAGAAGGGTCATGTCATGCAGGCATACAAGGGGGCAATGAAGCTTTGGATTAATCATGTAATTGGAGATGGTTTGAGACCAAGAAGGTGCAGAATAATTGCCAATAGTATTGATTAATGTTAAAGATAGAAGATCTGGTTCTGAGCAACAAATCCTGGTTTTGAATGGCTCAAGTTGTCTTGTGTGAATGAACAGTTTAACATATAGCTATCACCTTTGGAGCTTCATTTCAATATCTGCAGTTGTGTTTCACAGTTTACAGTCCATTTTGGCATATGTTTTCATATTGAGATACCTGTAAAACGTGATTAATGGAGGAAAGACTGCAAGACTTACCTGCACATACAAACAGACTGACTCGTGCTCTGGAGGCCATGATGAATTTTCATCTCTTCAAACTATTTAAATTTTCAAATCTTTTAAGTTATTTATCTTTATGTTTGACAACGTCTAATACAGTTATTAGCACTCTGATAATTTCTCTGTCATGGCATAGTTTTACAACCTTCTAATACAGTGATCAGCACTCTGATAATTTCTCTGTCATGGTATGGTTTTACAACCTTCTAATACAGTGATCAGCACTGATAATTTCTCTGTCATGGCATGGTTTTCCAACCTTGTGTGTGTGTGTGTGTGTGTGTGTGTGTGTGTGTGCTTGCATGTGTATATGTGCGTGCATGTGTGTGTTTTTTTACTTCACTTCTCCATTACACCATGTGAGCCTATTGTGCTAGTATCTAGTGTGTGTATCATCACCATCTTGGACAAGTTGGAACATGAGCATGACCTATGCATATTAATGAAGTGATCTAGTACGGGTATATCATTGGTTGAGCATGACCTATGCATATTAATGAAGTAATCTTGTATATGACTGGTTGAACTTCTTACTGCTTATGATCAAGTTTAGAATTACTTCTTACTGCTTATGATCAAGTTTAGAAGTTTAGCCTTACAGTATAACGTAGGCATATTGAAAATGTTGACACTTTTGCAACAGATATCAGAGATAAATTTTTCTTAATTTTCCAAAATTATTTACAATAAATGAGGGAATTCTTTATTCAGTGAGATCTCTGTACTTTTAATTTTTTTATCTCAGCTTTTTACAATTTCCTTACTAGAATCAAAATTGTGAAGTCTCCCTTATGATCAGGGAGTAAAGAAATGTATGGCATAGGGATGGTGCATTAGCTTTATGGCAGTGGAAATGATAAGTAATGTCTGTTTATATATATGTATATCTTTTTTACATAATCAAAATTGAAACTGATCAGTTAAGTGGCAAGTTCTGCTAGGTTCACATTAGACTTATTCAGCTAGATTAAAGTCGGAAGTCACCTGTCCAGAAATGCTTTTAAGATGGAAGCAAATGGATTCATCATGGAAGCCATTAAGTTAGCAAATTTGTCAATATGGTGTTAATGTAACATGTAATGGAACCTTTATGCTCTGGTCAAGGACAGCAATCAGAAGCTGCAAGCATATTTGCTGATGGTCAACACAATACCTCCTAGAAGTCGACAGGTCAATACAAGAAATGAGTCAGTTGAACACCAGTACTCTTAATTTGTTTGTGGATAGTCTGCACACAGCCATATACAGTATTGACACTGATGGCACATATTGGGCTGGAAGAGTAGGGTCTGTAATGTTAAGTATCAGTCTTTGATGTTAGGTAATGGTCTGTAATGTTGTTAGGTCTGGGTCTGTGATGTTAGGTTATGGCATGTAATGATGTTAGGTCTGGGTCTATGATGTTAGGTAATGGTCTGTAATGATTTTAGGTCTGGGTCTATGATGTTAGGCAAATGTCTGTAATATTATTAGGTCTGGGTCTTTTGTGTTAGGTCTTGGTCTATGATGTTAGGTAATGGTCTGTGATGTTATTAGGTCTGGGTCTATGATGATAGGTTATGGCCTGTAATGATGTTAGGTCTGAGTCTAAGATGTTAGGTAATAGCCTATAATGATGTTAGGTCAGAGTCTATGATGTTAGGTAATGGTCTGTAATGTAATTAGGTCTGGGTCTATGATGTTAGGTAATGGTATGTAATGATGTTAGGTCTGAGTGTATGATGTTAGGTGATGGACTGTAATGTTATTAGGTCAGGGTCTATGATGTTAGGTAATGGTCTGTAATGTTATTAGGCCTGGTTCTATGATGCTAGGTTATTGTCTGTAATGATGTTAGGTCTGAGTGTATGATGTTCGATGATGGACTGTAATGTTATTAATTCAGGGTCTATGATGTTAGGTAATAGCCTATTATGATGTTAGATCAGGGTCTATGATGCAAGGTAATGGTCTGTAGTGTAATTAGGTCTGGGTCTATGATGTTAGGTAATGGTATGTAATGATGTTAGGTCTGAGTGTATGATGTTAGGTGATGGTCTGTAATATTATTAGGTCAGGGTCTATGATGTTAGGTAATAGCCTATCATGATGTAAGATCATGGTCTATGATGTTAGGTAATGGTCTGTAATATTATTAGGTCTGGGTCTATGATGTTAGGTAATAGCCTATCATGATGTTAGATCAGGGTCTATGATGTTAGGTAATGGTCTGTAATGTTATTAGGTCTGGGTCTGTGATGTTAGGTTATGGTCTGTAATGATGTTAGGCCTGAGTTTACGATGTTAGGTAATGTAATGTTCTTAGGTCTGGGTCTATTATGTTATGTCAGGGTCTATGATGTTAGGTAATGGCCTGTAATGTTCTTAGGTTTTGGTCTATGATGTTAGGTCTTAGTGTATGATGCTAGTTAATGGTGTGTAATGTTCTTAGGTCTGAGACTATGATGTTAGGTCTGAGTCTATGATGCTAGGTAATTGCCCATAATGATGTTAGGTGTGGATCTATGATGTTAGGTAATGGCCTGTAATGTTCTTAGGTCTGAGACTATGATGTCAGGTCTGAGTTTATGATGTTAGGTCTGAGTCTATGATGTTAGGTAATGGCATATAATGATGTTAGGTCTGGGTCTATGATGTTAGGTAATGGCCTGTAATGTTCTTAGGTCTGAGACTATGATGTCAGGTCTGAGTTTATGATGTTAGGTAATAGCATATAATGATGTTAGGTCTGGGTCTATGATGTTAGATAATGGTCTGTAATGTTCTTAGGTCTGGGTCTATGATGTTAGATAATAGCCTATAATGATGTTAGGTCTGGATCTATGATGTTAGGTAATGGCCTGTAATGTTCTTAGGTCTGAGACTATGATGTCAGGTCTGAGTTTATGATGTTAGGTAATAGCATATAATGATGTTAGGTCTGGGTCTGTGATGTTAGATAATGGTCTGTAATGTTCTTAGGTCTGGGTCTATGATGTTAGATAATAGCCTATAATGATGTTAGGTCTGGGTCTGTTGTGTTAGGTCTTGGTCTATGATGTTAGGTGATGGTCTGTGATGTTATTAGGTCTGGGTCTATGATGATAGGTTATGGCCTGTAATGATGTTAGGTCTGAGTCTAAGATGTTAGGTAATAGCCTATAATGATGTTAGATCAGAGTCTATGATGTTAGGTAATGGTCTGTAATGTAATTAGGTCTGGGTCTATGATGTTAGGTAATGGTATGTAATGATGTTAGGTCTGAGTGTATGATGTTAGGTGATGGACTGTAATGTTATTAGGTCAGGGTCTATGATGTTAGGTAATAGCCTATCATGATGTTAGATCAGGGTCAATGATGTTAGGTAATGGTCTGTAATGTTATTAGGTCAGGGTCTATGATGTTAGGTAATAGCCTATCATGATGTTAGATCAGGCTCTATGATGTTAGGTAATGGCCTGTAATGTTCTTAGGTCTGAGACCATGATGTCAGGTCTGAGTTTATGATGTTAGGTCTGGGTCTATGATGTTAGATAATGGTCTGTAATGTTCTTAGGTCTGGGTCTATGATGTTAGATAATAGCCTATAATGATGTTAGGTCTGGGTCTGTGATGTTAGGTAATGGTCTGTAATGTTGTTAGGTCTGGGTCTATCATGTTTACAGTTAAGTGTAATTACAGGTGGTTAAGGATGATGGATTTTGAAATGTTGGAATATTTAAATGGATATTTCTATATAGCTTACATTCTAGGCTGTGCAAAATCACTCCAAAATTATTGGTTGATGTGCCTTTTCCAGAACTATTATTAGCTGAATATTTATGACCAAGTAAGGGTCATCATTTAAAAAAGTATGGGGGAGGGGAGGAAAGTACCCTGTCATTAACTGACTATGAAATAATAGTAGAATGAATATTTCTAAAAAAAATTATTGAATTTGCACAGAACAAATATTATAGACTCATCTTATTAGAGTCAAAATGAAAGGTAATATTTAGCCCTATTAGTTAAGGACAGGAAAGCTCATGGGATGGTCCATCTTCTGTTATACATGGTCCATTTGTCTGTTAGCACATTTGTTACAACTGAACTCCTAAACTACTTAGAGGATTGCCATGGAGTTTGAGACACACACTCATCCCATGGTCTATTTCAGATGTGTCCAGCCCCCAGGCCGCATGCAGTCGAGTCTCATTCACATTGTGCAATCCACTGTCATGTAGTCCTTTTGTAAATATGCATTTTAATTAATATGCAAAATTAGTGATGAGGAACTATTCTTGCTCATATGGCTTGCTATCTGTTTTGGTCTCCAGCTAGAAAAGGTTGGACATCCCTGGTGTAGTTGGTCTTTAGTGAAAATTGTTTCAATGTGACATTCAATAATACTAATGCTACAGCAAGTTTGAAAATCTTGCTATTTGTTCCTCTTCTGAACAAAAAGTTATATTGACATGGGGTTTTCACCCGAAAACTTCTTATGATTTGCAGCTGAACCTAAATGAAAATGGTACTACTAGCAATCCAAAATGACCCCACAGTGGCCATTTTGAAAACTTTTGTTATGGCTATTCCTTTTGAATGGATGGCTTTGTCAACATGGGGTTTTTACTATAAGTTTCATGACACCTAGTTAGTCCTGAATGACAGTGTGACAGCTCAGACATACAATTTGGCCACCACAGTGGTCATGTTGAAAATAATGTTATTACTTCCCAGAATGAATAGATATAGCATGGGTTTTTCACTGCAAGACTTCTGAAATCCAGATAATTAATTTCTTGCTAATACTCCCACACCAACTTATGAAACACTGTATTTTCTGAAATATTAACATTTGCTGGAGATGTCCAAAGGGTCTACTTTTTTGACTGACAATAAAATGAATAAATCAGACATGGGGAGTTTATAAAAAGAAACTTATATCATGCTTGAAAAATACTTTATCAGAAATAATGTTATAGCAGGTTTTCGTAGTCTTGACAAATCTTTGTACTCCAATGGTTTTTGTAAGAGTTATTTCCCTTCTTTACTTGCAGCTGGATGCAGTATATGATAAAATTTTGTGAATGCATCTCCTGTTGCAGTTTTTACTTGATTGCCATGAAACTTAGTACAAATTATGGTCATCATCTCCAAAAATGTGCCTGTTGACAAATCTTTTACTTGTACAATTTTCTGATGAGGTATGGGGTGTTTCTTTTGTTGTTGTTTTGTGGAATATTTATATGAACAAGTTACTCACTATTCCTGTAATTTGTACCAAATGAAAAAAATAAATCTTGAGTAAAGTAGAAGTACAGGACACATTTGTTTTAGTGCAACATTTTGTCACATTATTTTCCATATAAAGCAATAAGGAAGGATTGTGGAGGCTTTTATCTTGCATTAGATATCCAATTAATGTTGTGATAGGAAGTCCGTTCATTACTGGCTGCCAGATTGGTAGACAAATTGTGACTACTTCATTCAATGGAAATTAGCAAAAAAGTGCAGACGGGTCTCAATGGCCACTTTTAGGTGAGACTTGTGCACTTTCTTGCTTGCAATATCTCACAAAAAATTTGACGTCATTCATCGTTGCCAATTATGCCTGTTGAAAAGTCCAGTAATTGCCTAAGGTGACCCATCCTATTTTTTACGGGGGCTTTTGTGAAATAACAGTCTGAACAACAACCATAATGAGATTTTTGGACATTTAATGTGACAGAACAAAACAGCAAAACTCAATAAAGATCCAGACAGAAAGAAAATCATTAATTTGCAAACAGTTTTAAATTAGAACCTTGGCTAGGGTGACATTGAAGTATTGTTTTTTTTTAAAGTTGCATGCTAAATTAAATTTTGTTATCCATGAATAATAGGAAATATATGGAAAAAAGGTATATAATCAGTACAGGTATTGTCAAGCCTTTGTTTGACAGGTTTGCCTTAGGTCCATCATTCTATAATCGGGTAAAAAAACATTTTTTTCTCCCCCACCATTGAAAAAAAGAAGGTAACTTTATCTGCATTTCTGTCTGTCTATTCTTAAGTTATACTAAGATTTCTGCTTTCAATTATAACATTAAAGCTGTTCATGATTAAATGGTAAAATTTGATGTACTTAGATATCATCGGTAGAAGCTGTATCACATATCATTGAGGGTCCTCTCCTGAAAGTCAAGATCACAGCTAAGTATTGTTGGTTTTAATATCAGTAATACCATGCCTGTTGCTATTAAATAACTAGTACATGTATTTTTCGGGGTGGAAAATACCCCAACCATATGATGAGAAATTAGCCTCACATTGGTGTGAACCAGAAGATTCCATAACACTGGATTGCCCTGGGAAACCATATACTTTTGATAGTCATACATTTTCCCACCTTTCTTTTCTTTGTCTCATGGCCATAATGTCTATACTGTTGACCTTCATGAAGATTTTCTGTTGCTTTGGGGATTAATGAGGGATTTTTCCATATCTATTGTGTGATTATTCTTCATAGGCATTTGGATTATACCACTAATTGTATATTTTCTCAGTTAAATTAAGCCCTCTGGAGAGTTATTTTCAATTGTTAAATCCATGCACATTTTGTATAGCTTTGACTTTTATCATTTTTATTTCCCCTTCACAGGGCATTAGTGATAAGAGAAAAAACTAATTTGGTAATGCATTTTTCTAGCGAGGGTAGGTATTTTGTGAATTTTCTCTATCCTTGCAAAATTGAAGTATATGGACTGCCTTTGATTGATTTTATTATCCATTATGAATCATTGTAATGCACATTTCCAACATTGAGAATTTGGCTATTTATTTGTACTTGGCAAGCAGGTCGCACACCATATTTTACCATTGTATCCCATGCTCAGTTATTGAACACATGTTCTTTTTTGAGTTTAGTTTTGAATAGCCATCCTTGATTTGTACCAATTTTATTAGCAAGTGGTCCTTTTCCTAAATGCAGCCATGTACTTAATGAATCTTGACCATATGGTAGCAAGATCATTGCTGTGGGCCATGGACCTACATGGTCTTATTATGCTAGGTCAACAAAGAGGGAGTAGGATGGACATTCTTACCCCAATGCTCTAATTGGATGGAAAGTCACCCTTCCACCTGCTGAGTCCACTGTTAAGGACAGTCTGTTATCTCTATGGGAGTAGTCACCGGTTCAAACTCTTCCCTCAAAGTCACCTCCGCAACAGAGAGATGTGGTGTCTTGTAGCCCTGCCTCCCAAGAGAGAGAGTGGGATGAGCTTGACACAGACCAGGCTGAGGTGGAAACCCCTCCCTTTGGGTCTTCTGTCTCCTCTCACCCATAAGGTGGCAGAGGAGGAAGAGAGCTGATCTTTTACTAGAGTGGTAAACAAGGTTTTCCACATCCTACCCAGTGACCTGTGTCCCAAACTTTCAGGTATTGGTGACACTAAAATTCTCTCCAGTCTGGTAAAGCTTTCTAGGTCAAGCTTTCAACCAGATCTCTTGCTGCTTTCTCATTCTGTAGTGATTAAGGAGTTCTCTCTTGAAGATTTAGCAAGGATCAGGTCTTCGGTAGACAACAGAGGGATGGTCCATCTCCTTCCCCTTTACATTACAAGCCCTGATAGCTCCTTCTTGCTATAAGGTGCAAATCCCTTCTTGACCCACTAAACCTCCCACCTTGGATGCTGAAGCAACTCATATGGGCCTTTGTACTGTCATCTGGGCTTGCTTTCCATTGCAAACTCTGGAATCACTGGAACAAAAGACTAGGTCATTCAGCCTGCTAAAAAAGGAATCTTTGTCTGGAAGTAGTGGCAAAAACTTTCTAGGTATGTGATGTCCCTCTCCATGCCTTGTCAGCAGAACATTTCCACCTCTACAGGGATGTTGCCCAGGACCCTTACCAAGGTTTTACTGGAACACAATAAGAACCTTCTGAGGGCAGCTCCCCTTGAGATGGAGACTCACTATGGAGGGCTCATCACCTCCGAGGCTACTCAGGATTTGAAGGACCAACAACATCGGGTCATTTGCATCCCCTCTTGGCTCTTTGAAACTGGCTTAGAGGCAATATTGTCCTGACTGCCCTCAGAGTCCAGATAAATTCTTTAAAGCTGCGCAGCCCCAGTCAAAGTAACAATCCTATTTCATAGCTCCCTGTTTGTAGGCTGGTTCTTAAAAGGCACTCTGCAAAGACCCTGGAGGAGGTATGTTTGCCCATTCCTCCTTTCCTAAGGACAATGATGGACAGCCCTAGGGATTTGCTCCCTCTCATACAGAGTGTACGTCTTCCATTGGTTTATGTTGGCACCAGACTGAACCTTAAGTATTTGTTGCATCTGTTTTTTTATTCACCAGTTGTGGGACTATCAACCTCCCACCAAAACTGACAAATTCAGTTATTCAATAGCAACAGGTACAGTATTACTGATATTAAATCTTGTGTTTGTTGGGGAGGGGCAAAACTAATTTTAATGATGATGTAATATTTACCAGTTGCTATTGCCAGATTCTCTCCTCCCACTCTGATGTGATGTCCCACAAAATCAGGCTGCTTCCCAGAAAAGAATGAAGGGAATACACATGACCAGCAAAAGTATTTGGTTTCCCAAGGATGTTCCAGTGTTCTGGAATCTTCAGGTTCACCCTAATGGGAGGACAAATTCTCATCATGTGGTCAGTCTATTTAAGAATGTAAGGAATACACTTGACCATCAAATGCACAGGGTTTCCCAGAGACAATCCAGTGTTCTGGAATCTTCTGGTTCACCATAATGGGAGGATGAATTTGCATCATATGGTCAGGGTATTTTTAACCTGGAAAAAAAACTAGCTATGCAATAGCAACAGGTAAGTGTTGCATCATTAAAATTAATACCTCATGAATAAAATATATTTTTCATCACCCTTTTCTTTCAGTTCTATAACTTTAAAGGTGTTTATGATAAAGGAATGAAGCTTGGCATACTGATACTGATACTTGTACATTATTACTAGAAGATGTGTCATATGCTGTATTAGTTCCTACCTCAGATTATCTCATCTGCTTTCTAACTTGACAGCTGTTGAAGATAAATAGAACTTTGAAAATACGAATTTGAAATGAATACAGAAAATGACATTAACCCACAAAATTTTCATTTGAGAAAGTAACATTGATTTAATCACTGTAAGCAAATTTGATGACCTTGAAGCCAGCAAATTTGATGACCTTGAAGCACTATCTTTCATTATGTGAAACTCGATAATAGCAACAATTACAAAGTTATTAGATAAAATCACTTATTATTGCTTAAAGAGAGGAGAGCATTTTAATGTGCACTAACATTTTTGGAGGGTTTTGAGAAATGTTGTTGATGACATCGTTTTAAAGAAAAATACAAGTCTTAATTTTTTTATATAAAAAGACAAAATTTAATAACCTTTTCAAGCTACAAAGCTTTGATGGAAAGAGCACACACTGTTTGCTGCTGCAAGTGTGAAATCAGGAAAATAGACCTAGATCAGTTAGCACTGTAAATGCACTCAAGGTAGATTGATATTTGTTGGCTTGTTAAAACTTTAGAGTGCCTAGATGTTTCTAATATCAACATCTGGACTACTACTACTACTACTACTAATAATAATAATAACATCAACATCATTGTCACCATCATTAAGCAACAACAAACTATGAATCTTCTGTGGTAACAATCCAGTAATTTAAGTGCAGGCAAAAAATGTAATATTGCACAAAATGATGAAGATTACAGGCCACACACCACTCATGATTAATCCATAGTCACTCAGAACAAATCTGTCTCTTGAGTCCTTGTTTATAGACTCTCTCTCTCTCTCTCTCTCTCTCTCTCTCTCTCTCTCTCTCTCTCTCTCTGCATAAATACATACAGGGAAAATCCACTAGAATCCACGTTGTTATAACATGAATTTTGATATAAAACACAGTTGCATCATGGCTCCCAATTTGTATAAACCTGCAGTAAGCTTAGCATATTATGTTATGATGATGTCTGGCCATCTGTGATCAAGTTGGCATCTGCATAATAACTTAGTTGTCCACCATCTACATTTCTAAAACTTTACTGATGGCTTGCACTTGCTTAGGAAGAACTCTGTTGATTTTCAACTAAAAGGCTTGAAGGTCAGGGTCAGTGTAACTGAAGAAAGGAAAACTGTTTCTGCAAAATAACTCGAGTTCTGCACTTGGGGTGAGGAAGAACCCTATTGATGTAAGGGTGATAAAGTCACAGACCAAGCTCACAGACTGAAGGAAGAAATATGGTTTCAGCACAATAAGTGGAGTCCTCCATTGTTAGGTATATTATATTTATTAATTTTTCTCCATGATTATAAGTTTAATTATAATTTGTACATGACCTTGTCCAAAATTAAGTTCACTGTGTTCCTGACTAGAGACACTGATGATGTTTTTATTTTGGTAAACAAATAATACATAGCTAATATTTCTATAGGAGTGTGGGTTTAATATTAGGATAATTATCAATAGAAGTAAAAATTCTGGGTCATGGTTATTGGAATTCCCCATAAAAAATACCTAGCCTACATAAATAGTTTACCACATCTATATTATATTTTGGTAACAGATTTTATCTTCTTTAGAACCCAGAATGTTCTTGAGTGGAAAATTCCATTAAGTCATAGTATTTCCAGAAAATGCTAATTATCACCTAGGCCAAGTGGTGCTTTATAATCTTGTTGATCTAAAAATGATTAATTCTTGGTGAAAGATCTTGATGTAGAATCATTTGTATTGATGTGTTCAATATTTGATTTTAGTGAAATTATTTATTCAAGTTATTTATTCTCTGGAAATACAAAGTGCTCATGAATAATATTCATGGACAGTGACATTATCTGGGAATTTTAGTGAATTCAAACAAGGATATCTTGGATTATATTTCAGTTATTCATCAAAAGACTGTTGGCACATCATTACACATTAGTTCACCAATACATCAGTAAATTCAAGACTACAGGCATATCAACACTCTCAGTGTTGGATCTTAATTCAAATGCCACTGGAATTTAATTAGAACTTTATTCATTAGGACTGGTGATAGAACTTTTTGGATTATTTTGGATTTAATTTGCAATCCTGTTAGTTTGTTTTTTTTTTAAATTTTCACTTTGTATTCGAGGGAAACAAATTATTTGTTGAATTTTACAAAACTTTTTGGTTTTGACTCTTTTCTGTTACTTTGTTTAAGACCATAGAGTCATAATATCCATCATCTGCAGTTATAAATTTTTTATGGCTTGCATTTGGGGTAAGGAAGAAGCGTGCTAATTTCAGCCTCAAAAGTGCAAAGGTCAAGATCACTCTGAAAGAACAGAATTTTATCAGTACCAGACTTTCTACATAGATGACTATTAAGCATGCGGTGGGCATATAATGTATGTACTTTCATGATACTCTTGTTTGTCCTAGCTGCTCCTCATCCCATGGCCCTATTCAAAACATCAGCCAAGCTGACAGACATGTAAAAATATAGGTTTCAGAAACTTTAAGCTGACAGATATCATAATCAATGTTCTTGCACAGGGGCTGTCTTACTGTATGTGCTCGCTTATAAGTCAGGTCTAACTGCAAACTACACAGACCTAGATCTGCCATCTCATAATCTAATGGCAAATCTGGGTCCGGGCAGTTTGTTAGGAGTAATCAGTAGAACAGAAACAAAGACCTGATCTGCAGGCACGTTATGCTATGGCAGAAAATGAGCTTTGTTGTTTGCAGTTTGACTAAACTTATAAGTGAGATGGTCATCCTAATTGTTATATAAATTGGCAGGTAGTATGTTATTACTGTACATGTGACTGGCATTTTGGTTTTGTTTATCCCCCTTTCCTCTTTGGCCCCTTCCATTCTGCTGACACTCATAAATGTGTTGATTGAATGTTGAGTCACTTTCACTTCACCATGGTTCATGGTACATAACAGTCAACAGTTATAGACCCCATCTATGGAATTACAATGTCATTCCCATGTATGCAGTATTCAACACTAGCTAAGATGAAATACCGAGTTTTTTTATATTTATAGGAGTATAATTTTCTGACATGCAGAAATGCATCACTATTTTAGCCTTTGATCTGTCCTCAGAGGGAGATAATGGAGGCAAGGTGATAAAATATATCTTTTAGCCATTTGATCTGTCCTCAGTGAGAAATAATGGAGGCAAGGTGATAAAATGTCTATTTTAGCCATGTGATCTGTCCCCTGAGGGAGATAATTGAAGGCAAGGTGACAAAATGTCTATTTTAGCCAACTCACCTGTCCATTGAGGGAGATAATGGAGGGCAAGGTGATGGCAATCTCTATTTTAGCCATCTGGTCTGGCCCCAGAGGGAGATAACTGAGGGCAATGTGATGTCTATATTATCTATCTTATCTGTCTCCAGTGGGAGATAATTGAGGGCAAGGTGATAAATGTCTATTTTAGCCATCTAATTTGTCCCAGAGGGAGTTAATGGATGGCAAGGTGATAAAAAATATCTGTTTTAGCCATTTGATTTGTCCCCAGAAGCAGATAATTGAGGGTAACTTTCTGGTGATAAAATGTCTATTTTAGCCATCAGATCTGTCCTTTGAGGGATATAATGGAGTGGAAGGTGATAAAATGGCTATTTTATCTATTTGATCTCTCCTCACTTGGTGATAATTGAGGGCAAGGTGATAAAATGTCTATTTTAGCCATTTGATTTGTCCCCAGAGACAGGTAGTTGAGTGTAACTTTCTGGCGATAAAATGTATATTTTATTCATCAGATCTGTCCCCAGAAGGAGATAATGGAGGCAGGGTGATAAAATGTCTATTTTATCCATTTGATTTGTCCCCATTGGGAGATAATTGAGGGCAATGTGACAAACAAATTATTTTAGCCATCTAATCTGTTCATAGAGGGAGATAATGGAGGGCAAGGTGATAAAATGACTATTTTAGCCATTTGATCTCTCTACAGTGGAGATAATTGAGGGCAAGGTGATAAAATACCTATAGCTAAGTGTGGGAAGATACTGCTTTAATCGAGGATTTTATAGTCAGCATATGAGATTGCCACTTGTCTGGTGACCCAAGTCCAGCAATTTTCAGAGAGGGGCCAGTCACTTTATAAAGTATTCAACTATTTGTTTCAAATTTTGATGCTAAAATTAAAGATTTTAATTTTTTTACCTTGATATTTTATTTTAATACCTGTTACAAAATTGTAACATCTTTACCTTTTTACCTTGTAAGTTAAACTTCATGTTTAAAAATTTATTTGGAAGGGTTTATCTTCCTCAAGTTTTTTTGTCTAATTCTTTATCTTTACATTTTAGAGCTTTACCTTTATTGCCCTACAGCCTTTCTTGTGCTGACATGACATTAAACAATAATAGATACACATAAGCAGGTTCTGATTTATTTAAAATGCTGATTACAGAGGCATCATTTTGTCAATCTTGACCATAAAAGTGTTACCTATGATTGAATTATTATACAAATACAGTGACAACTGTACACAATGAAGTCCTTGGGGTGATTTGGTCATGTATGTGAGCTTTTAATGTACAATGTCGTTATAGCTTCTCATGGTGATGAAGTGCTAACTGTGTCTACAGTTTAGACAATAAAGCTTCTGAGCTTACTGAAAGAGTTTGTCTAGCCATAAGTCTAAAATAAGTCTGCATATGGCTTGAAATAGCATCAAATATCTTTTCATACAAAAAATGCTTATTCAGCAACATGTGTTGTCTGGTACACAGACTATACATTTCATTATATTTATTACTTATATTTGTTGCCATAAATAATATCAGTCATTGTAATTGAGCAGTATGGATCCAACTTATAATCAGGAATTTATGGTAATCCATTGGCAAGCAATTGGAACTGATAGCAGAAAATTATTAGATATCACAAGGCTGCTGAATTGAACAGAATGATAAGAAAACTATAAATTTATATATTATTTCATCTAATCTCTTCTATATAACTTAAAAGTCTAGGTGTAAAAAAATCTTCATTATATTTTTAGATCATCCATATTGTAGATATAATGCTATAATGCATGTGTCTTGACGCAGATCTGTTTGAATAGTGAGTGATCAGGATTTCACTGAGATTCCAAATATTTTATATACAAGTCATCTTTATGGTCTCAAAAGTTAAATCAGTTTATATAACATTTCCATAATGCAGTCAGGTTTCACTTTTAGCTTAGGTTCTGAGAATACATTGGTGTCCAAGCCTCAAAATTTGGCCTGCTATCTAGCAAGCTCCAGAAAAGGTGTAAAGTAGGTAAATAATTGTACATAAGGTGACATATTGCTACAAGGTGGAACATATATATATATGTGTTTTGGGTGAAAAAAATTATAATGTATGCATACATAGGGACTATGGTTTCTGACGATGTGTTATCTGTTCATGTATGGTACAAAGGTACACAAGTACTATGATTTCTGCAAATTACCTGATCATGTACAAAAGTACACAAGAACTATGGTTTCTGTGTATTACCTGATCATGCACAAATGTACATGAGAATTTTAATTTCTGTGTATTACCTGATCATATACTGGTACTGATATACCTAAGAACTATGGTGTCCAATTTGGGGTAAGGAAGAACCCTATTATGCTTGGGATCAAAAAGTAAAAAACAAAATATCAATTGTTTCTGCACAATAAAATTAATTCTACATCACAGACCTGAATTGAACTTTGTGGATGGCTTTTAAATTTGGTAATGCTGAAGTCTATTGATCAAAGTGTCAGAGGTCATGGACTGTGAATGAAAGAAGAAAACTGGTTTATGCAGACAAATTTCAGTTATCTACATAGAAGACCATGTATTAAAACATGGGATGGATGTATATTGTGGCATTCACAGTATTCTCATTACATTTATTGGGATGATTGTGAAGGTTTTTTGAAACTATTACCTTTACATTTTTTTAACTTAAATTTTTCTTGGCACTGTTGAAGAGGAAATAAAGTCATACATACATACTTACATACATACATACATACATACATACATACATACATACATACATACATACATGCATGCATGCATGCATGCATACATACATACAGACAGAGACAGACTGACTGACTGACTGAACATGAACAAAATTTGCAAATAGCACTGGCACAGCAGGATGAATCCCAGTATATTTGGTGTTAAATATTGCATTCATTTAATTTAAATCAGTTTTCCACTGTTGCCAGTACCAGGAGAAAGATATTCAGTAGTTATTTGCAACATTTAGTATTATATGTGAATTAGTTCCTTTCATTTCAGAGTTGTACATGTAATACTGTATTTCAAAAGATGATTATAAGTATTTTGGTAAAAAATGTTTTATTTTACTAATCCTTAGCTGAGCTGACCATAAGGCTGAGTCACCTTATGGTATGGCTCTTCATCCATCATGCACAGTGTGACCATCAGCAATTGCTACTTTAAAAACTTGAAACAATCAATTTTACTCAAATTTGACTGGGAGCATCCCAATATGGCTGCCATTTTGAAAATTGTGATGTCACTGCCAGGCTGAGACAGATGGCCATGTTGACATAGGTTTTTCACTGAAAGACATCTTATGATCTCTAGTTGGCCCTAAATTAAAACAGTGCTTACCAGTATCAGATCTCCATTTTGGACACCACAGTGGCCATCTTTAAAATTTTTTTATTATCAACATGGCGTTCCACCCAAAATGCAAGTTATGATGTCTATTTGTTCCTAAATGAAAATGGCACAGATCTGACTTCCAATATGGACTCCACAGGATCTGTCTTAAAAATCTTGTTACTGAGTTTCCTTCTAAAAGAAAGTCATTTTAATATAGGGTTTTCATCAGAAGAATTATTGTGGTGTCTACTTAGCTGTAAATGCCAATGATGCCATATGACTTCCAATATGGCCACCACCATAGCCATCTTGAAATGTTATTATTGCTACTCCTTGTGAATGGATTGTCATATTGACATGGGGTTTTTACCAATGGACTTGTGATGTCTAGTTGGTCCTGTATGAAAATACTGCTAATCTTATATCAAATATTGCTACCAGATAGTTTCAGCACTGAACAGTTAAAAAGAAGAAAAGCTCTTATCTTGATTCCTTAAAATTCTTTTCAGCCAATAAAATATCACACATTTGTCCAATGGACTGGTTGGTGTTTGGTGTAAATGGTGCCACTTTGACATCTAAATATGTCCACTACAGCAGTTAATTTGAAAATACTGTTATCACTGGAAAATATCAGAGATAGTTTCAACACTTAGAGTTAAAAAAGAAGAAATGATCTTATCTTGAATTCCTGGAAATTCATTTTGGCAACACTAAATAGCCTGCTTTGACACAAGTGTTCTGGCATTGGCACTTTTCAGTATTGGACAAAATATATGCCAATGTGCCATTAGATATGGGTGAAGATACAAAAACTAGTGAAACCTTGAAACAAACTGTTTCATAACATATGCAATCAATTGCATTGGAACAAATTTCAACCAAGCAGCCTATTGACCAAGATTTCTTGGATAACTGCTCTTTAATTTGGCTTTTAAGCAAATGAGCAATCTCAGCTCACTTGAGCCTCATGTTAATTTGTATCCAAATTAGTGCATATCATAAGTATAATAGTCTTAATGCATTTGATATTTTAACTTACTAATTTACTGGATTTCTTAAAATAATGTGGCATAAATTTTAAAAATGTACAAGGAACTCAATTGGCACAATAATACCTTAAAGAACAAACTAACTCAAACCAATATCTCTCAGAATGGTTTCTTGCTTTTTATGTCTTGTAATCTAGTTTAAAAGGCACAACAGAAATGTTGATGTGCTTTTTTCAGACTGTTTAATGTGAATTTTAGGACTGAACACATCTGAGATGTGTATTAGTGACTTCCTCTCCATCATAGTATGTTACTTTCTTTTTCCCCCATCTTTAGGCCTATGGTAATGACACTCATTTATATAGCAAAGAAAACGTAAAATGCTGTGGAAGGATTTAAAGATATTTCAAAGAGAAATGACATATAAATTATTTTGTATAGCATTCTAATCATAGAAGATTACCTAACTATTGAGCAAACTGCATAGTTTTGATTTGAGATTTCAGTGGCTTCTTTAGCCTAATTACCCATGAACATAAATTATACATTAGATGTTTTTGTTTAATTGGATACCAAAGCAAAAAGACAGTGACTTAAAAGGGATACAGTGTTCATAGTAGCACTTTCCTCTTTTCCATTACAAGCAGCAGATGTGTGTCAGTAATTTTTGACAACTTATAAGTTTCAAAACCTTTTGTCATATCTGATAATACCTTATAATCCAGGAGTTTCCCTGAATGAAGATCCAGGAGTCTCCCTGAATGAAGATCAATCTCCTGGTCTTCTGAGCAGAAGATATGCAGATCTTGTTTTGGACAGAGCTAACTACTGATGAGCATTCAGACAATTTGGTGTTATTATTTATGTGCAGTTAGCTAATGAGGTTTCATATAATTGTCTGAAGCCGCTAAAAGGTTTAATATGGATCATGCATTAAGTAGATATCAAGACAACTGCCAGCATGTGATCCATAAGCTTGTGTATTTGAATAACTTTTGTCAATCATTCATTTTGTAACACATCATGTAATGCTTGTTTTGACAAATATTGAGATAACCTACAATATCGATTATTGATTTTAGTTCCATCTTGTTTTAACTAGCACATGGAGTAGCTGTATTCCCTTTAGATGACAGTCCACTGAAATCACTACTGAGCATGAATCCAGCTTTATTCATTTTGCAGCACATCATGTATTGCTTGTTTTGACAAATATTGAGATAACCTACAATATTGCTCATTGATTATAGTTCCATCTTGTTTTAACTAGCGCATGGAGTGGTTGTATTTTCTTCAGATTACAGTCAACTGAAATCGCTACTGAGCAAGAAACATACTTTACCATTGTCAATTACAGTGGTTTTTTTTTGCACATCACTACCATTTTAACCTTTTTAATAGTAAATATTTATCTGGTATGCAATGATTTCTATGACTTAATGCCTTGTAAAGACGTGGAATGAATGGTTTATTGACAATACCTGTCAGGGCGATGTAAATGCCAACACTCATCAGTACAAATTTTCATCCATTCATTTTTTTGTTAAACCTTCAGCATATCCATTTTATAAACAGCTTTTTATTGCATCACAGTTTTCAGCAATCTACAACGAAAAGGGATAACATTCTCTACTAAATCATATGACTTAGTTTTATTATGTGACCTAACTCATGTCAAACCAGAAGCACTAAACAGCAGTTCAAAGACTATATTATTATCATAGTTATTTTGTAGAGTTTTGAATTGGATGTAAGATGCCTGCAGTCAGATATATAAACAAAGACCCTAATCTTTTACTAAACTTGCTGTAACAGGTTACATTTAAGATTGTTATAATTAGCATGGTATCTCCCCTTGAGTTGTTGCAATAGTACCTGTAAAATTTTAGACTAAACTCCAATACGAAACCTAATTTTGTCACAAAAATTGTAGAGAGAAAGACGCCAAATTAATTCTTTAATAAATTCATGATTTCAGTGTTTAGAGACTAAATTTTGAGGATTACAAATCTTTTGCCATATTTGTTATGAAAACATTTTTACAGTATATTGATTGTGCTGCTTTAAATTGGGTAACTGAATGATATTTGATGATGATGCATATTTTTAGATATTGCATTTTCTCTTCAAAATTAAAACATTAGACCTAAAAGAAAGCTGTGTTGCTTGACCCTAGTTTTTGCCTGCTGACCCTTGAAATTATTTTGACCCATGACAAACAGAATTCTTTTTTACTAAAAAAATTGGATTTTCTAAATGTTGTGATCCTTCTGGATTTCAGTTTGTTTGTTGGTAACAGTATTAGAAATCATATTTATTGGGATGTTTACTATTTGTCTTAGTATTTTCAAGCACTTATTGGAAACACATATTACCTTTCTTAGGCCTAAGCTTTAAGTTGAGAAATGCAAGATAATAACAGCAATTACTGGCCTGTTGCAGTTGCATATTCTACCAGAAGATCTTGAGGCATAGCATCATGCATACAAGAAAAGTGGTTTCATCTTCACCCTGGAACTTACAGACCACACAGAGCCTCTACTCACCATGATGAACAAGTATGTAAAATCGTGCAGAGTGCTTCTAAGTCACTTCCTCCAAAGTGATGCCCAGCCACTCCTGCTTGGATGATGCCTTATCTATACTCATTGACTCCAATGTGTTTGAGGTAGAAACAGCTCATTTGATGCCTCATATCAGGCCCACCAAGCTGTCTCAGTTGGATGAGGAGGAGGAGATCTGCTCCTTTGATATGGTAATAAATAAAGTTTACCACCTCTTAATCACTTGCTAGTGCCTGAAACCTTTTGGCACACAGCCAAAGAAGATCTTACCCATTTTGGAAAAGATCTCCATTACTAAACCACAACCAAATGTCCTGCTTATTTCTCATTCCTCTACAATGAGGACAGGCCCTGAGTGGCCAAGTGGTCTAAAGTGCTCACCATTCTGGATCACTGCCATCTCACCTCAGTCTACGTGGGTTCAAGTCTCAGGCTTGGCTAATGTGGATACATGAGAAAGCTTGCCAGTAGCTTCTTGTGGGTCAGTCGTTATTCCCAGGGTTTTCCAGGGTTCTTCCTCCACCAGTTATACTGGCCACAATGTATAGCCTATCTTGTGCTGAAAAATGGTGTTAAACCCTATAACAACAACAAATGGGGATGTATTACGGAGGTTTTTCTCAGGACAAGACATGACTCAGTTGCACAGAGGGTGGTCCATTCCTCACTCCACATATAGTGGACCTATAGTCTTTGCCTTGAGTTATTAAGTTCATTCCCTGGAGTGGCTCATTAAACTTCCCAAGTTGGATGCAATTGGGTATTTCAGCTGGAGCCTGGGCATGTTTTCCCATTAAAATAATTTAAACTACTGAGCAGAAAGTCTGGTTCTTGGTCACTACAGCTTCCTATGCTGACCTCTTCTTAGCTACTTCATTAAGTATGCCGAAGGAGGCTGCTCTGAACACAGCTACATTACAACACATGCTGGAAGCTGTGACCAAGACATACTGGCATTCACTTTGTTCCCCATTTATCGATGGAACTTCTGCACATCCACAGTGATGTTGTGCAGGACTCCTTGAAAGTCTTACTTATCCACAATAATACTGTAATGTGCTCACCCCGGTTTAATTTCCCAGTGCAGGCTTGCTTATATTCAGAAAATTACTGCCTGTTTCGAAACTTCGGCAATCCTTAAATTGAGACCTTGAAGTGGTTGCAGTATTATAATGTACTGGTATTATATAGAAAGTTGTCCAATAACAGACGAAATTCCTGTAGAAATAATGGCTTCTTATACTAGCTACTTATATGTGAGGAAATTATTTATCTAAGTATGTAAACAACATGAAATCTGAATGAGATCAATAGAGGATTTATTTTAGTCTTAAAATGTCAAATAAAGAAATCAATATAATACAATTTACATATTCTCTTCCTAGTCAATAAATAAATTAATATAACAGAATGTACATACAATTATAACCAAGAATCTCAACAATTTGTATTAAATAATAATATTGATCAAAAAGAATTAACTATAATGATTTAAGAATATTCATAGGGGTAACATTATAATCCCTATAACAAATGGATTCAAATAATTAGAATTAACATGCGAAACGGGTGACCATTTCTGTTACGATAAAAATATAAGGTCATACAAATGTACTGAAATGGTGTTATGGAGGCACTGTATCCCTACCTAACAGTACTCAACACTTTATCTTTGGCTTTGATTTTCCTTAGTACTGAAATTTACTAAATTTTTATATTGCAGAAATTAATGTATATTTTCTAATATGATTATTTTCAATTCATTTCTATTTAGAGAATGATAACATTCCCAATCACTTTTGGAAGCCGATTATACATTATGTATTGCATTTGCATACGAACCCAATGCTGATTGAAGAGAAACTAACTGGTATGCATGACACCCGTATTTATAACCTTCCACCAAAAATAGTACATATTTCTAACAAGTATTTAAGACTCAATAAATAATAAATATTGTTGAAATATTGAGATTCAAAACAAATATTGAATGCTAATTATATTATTACAATCTTAATTACAAACATATGATCAAACACTAAAATCATTGTGTCATACATATAAACAGTAAACATTGGCCACCAAACAAGTTCGTGGTCCAGGAATATTAGAACATGCACTATCCGGATGCGTTGTCCTTGCAGGAGACAGTAGGTGCATTATTTTATTGTTGAGCATAACTTATTCTAGTTATATCAATGGTTTATTGGCGTTCAATAATGCTTGTAGTGGAAATCTGAGGTGCCTCCAATACATAAATTGCCTCCAAAACAAAGATGGCGGACATCGTGAAATACATTGAACATTGTACATAATATCAATCATACAGAACATTTGTTCTGTAATACATCGAACTTAACATAGTCTCAGAATATCCATCTGTACATGAAACTATTATATGTGTGATTTACAGCATTGAAACAATGTAAACAAATGATATGACACACTGGAGGTGCCTCCAATACATAAATTGTCTCCAAAACAAAGATGGAGGACATCATAAAACACATCTGTAACGGGGGGCTTTAAACAATAAAGCCCCTTTTATTGATTTGGCGATCGTTAACTAGGGAATGACCTCCCACGGTGTTATTGCCCAGTGTGGATGGATAGATGGAACGTTAACAGATAACTGAGCAAGGCTATTGAAAGAAATAAGCAACGACGAGCCCCCTATACCAATAAATAAAAATAAATTTTTTATTAATTAATACATAAACAAAATTTCACTTTTCAATCCAACAGATTTACATTGATGGAATTTTAGTCGCAGTGTTCAATTTACATCATGTTATGAGTGGTGAATTAGAGAGTACAATTTCCACGCTTGACATCATCACCTGGCGTCTGTCTCCTCTTGTCTTGTTTTTCCACGTCTAATGTATACACTTTGGTCCCCTTTCTGACCTAGATTATTCTGACCTCTCTTAGATGCGGATTTCCCTCTGACTCATTGGGTTTTCCTTTTCTCGGAAGGGTATTAAACTGCTCCCTTAAATACAAGAGTATTACGAAAGCTATATAATGTTTCACCACTTATCTGTGTATATATATAAACTCTCTTTGTTTGTATTCAGATTAGTGATTCACACTGCATAAATTCTGACATAATGTGATCTTAACAAATAACTGTCCTTACAGATTTCCGTATTTCGGTAAGGTACACCGTTATATTTAGTACACATGACCTTAGCTTGACAGTTCATTGCCCTCGCCGCACGGCAATTGATTAGAAATTACCACGTGCTCTATACAGACAAATGTGGCCGTATATACCAGCATACATTACTACACATCTTATTTACATTTGACTAGTCAGTTCTGTCCAATAAGATAAATGTTCAGTTACTTATGGCATAATATTCACTAAATCTAGCTACAGTAACCAATAACCTGCAAGATCATTTAAGCATTGCAAAATCATATATAAATATACAATTGTCATTAACTCACGATAACAGCATCATCCTACACAGGAAATCAATTCATTAATGTAATCATAAGAAATATGACACACCTGCATATTAGGGTTAATTCATAAATCCCTATGAAATACTGCATATTTGAACATTCTTTTGGATTACATCATAAATCCCTATGAAATACTACACATTGAATATTTGATTACATGCAATCCGTCAGTTCTATCAGTGAACTAATAACTGTTAAATTAAAGAATTAAATTGCATAACACTCTAACATATCAACAGAGTCCTACAAAATGAATACATGATACATGCATAAATCATAAGCATATCAACACATTTGCATAAAACCAAACAAATGAAGTAGAATATTATATGGAAACTAAAATTGTGTACCTTAATGCTGTTTCTTTTCCACACAAACCATGCATCTTAGCACTATAGCCTGTCCTTCCCTTTTAAGACAGCTATCTGGCCTCTCTACGAGGGAAAACACTATTCTCAAGTTTCCCAAGGAGTCGGACCTTTTGTCTTCTCACAAGGCAAAATCGGACAGAAGAAATTTGTCTAAAGTTGCTCCTATAAATTCTCAGTCTCCCAAAGTGTACGCCTAAATGTTTTCTGACCAATTGGAACATTCTTTGGCAAATCATCTTTCTTAGCATAGTCTCCAAATACCCATCTGGACATGATTCATAACAGTACATTCTAAGGGTAGTTCCTTTGGAAGTTGAGTCCCTCCTTAGTAGACTCGTCCCTACTGTGGCTTCACAAGATCTGATTATCATAAACATAGATCTTTCACACCCACTCATGGCCAGGGCCCCGAGTGGCCGAGTGGTATAAAGTGCTCACCATTACAGATCACTGCCATCTCACCTCTGTCTGCATGGGTTTGAGTCTCGGGTTCAGCCAATGTGGGTATGTGAGAAAGTTTGCCAATAGCTTCTCATGGGTCTGTGGTTCTTTCCGGGGTTTTCCCGGGCCCTTCCTCCACCATTTATACTGACCGCCATGTATAGCCTATCTTGTGCTGAAAAGTGGCGTTAAACCCTACAACAACAACAACCCACTCATGGCCCATCATCACAATCAGCCAGGAAGCATACTAATGTGAATTACACCCAGAGACCATACACTAACTTCTTCAAATTGATGCAGCACAGTCCAGTTTGGAAACTTACAAAAAGATTCCCTCTTTGTCAGTCAGGTTCACAGCATTTAAATTGCCAAAGAGCTTAGGAGAAAATTTTCTAATCTGCCTTAATTTCCCAAGGGGTGGTGGTGGCAGCTTAAGGGACTTACACACGCTCCTGCCATGCCCTCTTCTGCCATGCATACCTCTCCCAAATGTCACTGTAGGTTTTCATCTGAGTCTCTTTTCAGTGGCTTGGTCAAACATAACAGGATGTGTGGGTCCATTGTATTTTTATGTGCAAGTATTACTGACTTAGGTTTTGGGAACAGCCCCCTCTATCAATGATCCATATGTTCTTTCACCAGTCCAGTCTAGTCAAATTAAGGAAAAAGGCGCATACCGTTTTGCAGAAAGGGGCAGGTGAGAGGGTCCTGAATGATCAATATCTTGCATATTACTCCTGAATATTCCTGTTAACAGGAGAAAATGCATGAAATTTAAAATCATAATCTCTCCCCATTAAACTGCTTTCTTCCAGAAGAACATTTTAAGACAGAGACCACTTCCTCAAATCCAGAACACAATATTTCTATCAGATTGGACAGTCTCCATTGACTTTCAGGATATTTATTTGCACATTCCAATTTTTCCTCCACATTGTAGATAGCTACGGTTCTGCTTGAACTTTGAAGATTCAGTTCCAGGTTCTGCCATTTGGATTTACTTCCATACCCAGCGTATTCACCTGAGCTATGGGAATAGAAGCTTCTTACCTTTGATTACTGGGAACCCCAATTCTCCAGTGATTCAAAAACTGGCTGACCCACATTGTTCATGTTCAGTCCCTCCATCAGGATCAATTCCAATGTTGGTATCTAGTAACTTGGTTGGGCCTCTTACCCAAATTTGTAAAGACAGAGCTTGTTTCATCTCAGGACTTCATTTACATGCAAATAAACTTCCTTATGAACCTCAGCCAAGTCCAGGTCCCACACAATCACATAGATAGAATCTTGGCACTTTTAGATGTACTTGAACTAAAACATCTACATATGGAATCTCTCCAGTGTTCTCCTTCTTTCAAGGTGGAACCACACACATTCTATCAATTCTGATTCCTCCAGGACCAGATTTTTGCCACCATTTGCATAGGTGTCTTCCTTTCAGGACATGACATCCAAGACAGTGCTTTTACTTGCTTTGGAATCTGCGATTCATGCATTGGCTGTTGACACAGGTTGTCTTCAGTCTAATGGCAATTACAAATCAGTTTCTCTCCTTTGTCAACCAGGACTTTTGTTTGTAGCCAAAATCATTTACCTTTGGTATCTCCATTACCAGTGGAGTTTCCCAGTCTGAGTCTAATCTGTTTTGGAGATTTGCAAAGATAATGTTTCTGTACCCAGTTAGGGCTCTGCATTTCTGTCTAAATTCCTTGAAAGGTAAAAGTGAAGGTAGGAAACAATTTTTTCCTTATTTGTAAGAGCTCCATTGATATTTCAGCCTCCACTCTCTCATGTTGGATTGTGACCACAATGTAAAGAGCTTATTTTATTGTTGCTATTAAAATGTATTTGGAGGAGGGAGAGATAAAACTAATTTTAATTATGCAATATTTACCCGTTGATTTTGCCAAATGCTATCCTCCCACACTACTCTGATGTTCTGTCATAATCATCATCTGTGAAACAGACGACTGTTCTGAACATGGGCATGTGAGGAGCATGAGTTGACCTTGTCTTATTGACAATTCTCCACCCTGTGGGATGATTTATTCACAACGAACTTCTGAGATTTTTCAACAAGAAAAAGTTAAAGCTACACATTGGTGAAAGGTAAGTATTGTATAATTAAAATTAGTTTTACACCCACCCCAAAACCTACAGTCTAACTTGAATGAACTTTTTAACAACATAGGCTGCACAATTCATACAAACTCCCTGTGCACTTTCAAGATATTTGCTGTTCTAAAAGATGCTCAGCTTTAATACCCTCCTCCACTCAAGCCATCATAATTTGGCAAATGTTGAATGAAATTGCCTACAGTAGACTTTCTTGTGGTTTTTATGTGTACGAGAGATTAAGGAAGTTGCAATAATCAATAATATCTGAATCATACCCTTTTAAAGAAGTCAAGATAAGTGCATCAAAAAGTCCAATAGATAGGAAATCATTCCTTTTTAAAGAAGTCAAGATAAGTGCATCAAAAAGTCCAATAGATAGGAAATCATTCATTTGAACACAGTTCCAAAGTTCGTTTCAACACACATCAAAATCGAAATTAGGGACCCATTGTGAATTAGTTGGCAGAGCATATGACAGGTAATCATAGATTCTTGGGTTCAATACCTGGCCAGGTCAACTTGGGTTGGCTGCTGGGAGGTGTTTTTTGGAAAGCAAGTAAAATCCCATTTGCTTAGCTTTATGTAGTCAATAATTAATTTGAAGTGCCAACAAACTCAAAAAGGAAATAAATGAACTTCACAGCCTTCTGTTTGAGACAAGAATTTCACATCATTTTTTGTGGTCTCCTCAGTGTTTTCAGATGTGTGTTAATATTCAGTCAATAGCCTATTTTTGTACCTTTTTTATATTGATTTTTCACTTGTGTGTTTGGAACAGATTGACTGATTGTCAAAACCTCATTAAGTTGCCAAGAGTCATTTGTTGCTTTCATTAATTGTAATTGAAGACTCAGGCTTGTTTACAGCCTTCCTTCATTGATTACGGAAATTTGCCTTTGATCTGCTGTATTATACAATTTGTTGATGGGTCATGCACTTCACTGTATTCATCAAAATAGCATTGCCCATTGAAAAACACCAAGAGTATACATGACTGACAAAAACAGCAACAACATACCCAAACATCGTAAGCAAATATCCACTAGATCATAAGCAAGTGAGTAAAATCTTTGTTTATGCAGATATTGAAGCTATTTGCACTACTGTCTGCTTTGATGCACAAGGCTATGAACTTTTGGTTGTGTGGTGGATGGATATATTTTAACTACAATGAGCAATTATCCCTTATGAAAAAATTGGTCAATCATGTTTTAGTGTCTTCATTAAATGGTTATTTTAAAAAATAAACATGATAATTGATGATCAGGAAAATGAACTTGCATTATCATTGATTTGTTTCTTTGCATCCATCTAACAAGGTATTTTTCAATTATCTCTACCATAAAATTGTTAACTCTTTTCATTACAATTTTTGCTAGGAAACTTTAAATTGAAACTGAAAAAAAACAACTTTTTTTAACATTGCATGCATCAGAGTCATGAATGTTACTGTTATGATAATTATTGCATCAAGTTTGTTGAAAGAATTTTTAATTGACCTTTGAATTGTTCTAAAGTTTAGTTACTTGCTAAATAAAGAATATCATACAATTAATGTTGCCTTAAATTTTATTATAGGTATTAACATTGTGTTTTAGGGGTCTGCCAAATATCAATAAAATTCTATATTATTAATCACATAATCACATATTAACAGAACCAGTATTACATGTACAAAAAGAAACAATCAGTAATCAGTTGGAGTGACTTAGATTTTGTAACCCTGTTCAGAAAAATTGTCCTCATCCTAGCCTGTTCAGAAGAATTGTCCTTGTCCTAGCCTGTTCAGTGTCCTTGTCCTAGCCTGTTCAGAAGAATTGTTCTCATCCTAGCCTGTTCAGTGTCCTTGTCCTAGCCTGTTCAGAAGAATTGTTCTCATCCTAGCCTGTTCAGTGTCCTTGTCCTAGCCTGTTCAGAAGAACTGTCCTCATCCTATTTTGTTCTCATCTTAGCTTGATCAGAAAAACTGTCCTCCTCCTAGCCTGTTCAGAAGAATTGTCCTTGTTCTAGCTGTTCAGAAGAATTGTTCTCATCCTAGCCTGTTCAGTGGCCTTGTCCAAGCTTGTTCAGAAGAATTGTTCTCATCCTGGCCTGTTCAGTGTCCTCATCCTAGCCTGTTCAGAAGAATTGTCCTCATCATAGCCTATTCAGTGGCCTTGTCCTAGCCTGTTTAGAAGAATTGTTCTCATCTTAGCCTGTTCAGTGGCCTTGTCCTGGCCTGTTCAGAAGAATTGTTCTCATCCTGGCCTGTTCAGTGTCCTCATCCTAGCCTGTTCAGAAATTGTCCTCGTCCTAGCCTGTTCAAAAGAATCGCCCTTGTCCTAGCCTGTTCAGAAAAATTGTCCTTGTCCTAGCCTGTTCAGAAGAATTGTCCTCCTCCTAGCCTGTTCAAAAGAACTGTCATTGTCCAAGCCTGACCCATCAGAAGAATTGTCCCATCCTAGCCTGTTCAGAAGAATTATCTATGTCCAAGCCTGACCCATCACAAGTAGCACATCTTTTAGGTCAATACCTTCAGTTAAATTGATCTTCTACTTCTATGTATTTTTGTAAACAGTTTTGTGGTCATAAACAGATCTGAGTACAAAAATAGAAACCATTTCCTAGCCTCTGGAATTTGATATCATACTTGTGTAAAAATGTAGTGCAAATGCTGTTAGGATCATTTTGAAATGTCAGTAAAAATGACCTAATTACCCAGTAAATGTAAGGTGAAATGAAATTTCTTGAGGTTTGTCTGTATGTTGGAGTTCATATTTTGTGATGAAAATACTTCATGACTGTGGGGTGTGGTTATCCTGTTGAGTGTGGTTGTCCCATAGGATGTAGTTATCCTGTTGGGTATGGTTGTCCTATAGGATGTGTTTGTCCTGTAGGATGTAGTTATCCTGCTGGGTATGGTTGTCCCATAGGGTGTGTTTGTCCTGTAGGATGTAGTTATCCTGTTGGGTCTGGTAATTATGCAGACAAAACAGGAATACTTATGTTTTTGAATGGGCAATTAACATTGTGCAATTTATTTTTCTATTGTTTTTATATGTCTTTACAATTAGATTTCTAAAGGTATACAAATAATTCAATGGAAAATAATCATAATTTTCTATAAATTACCAATATAGACCAGACATTTTCATGTATTTACAAGTTATGTTGCATCTGTACACTCTATCCATTGTCATCTTGTCTATTCATATGCTTTAGTAATTTATTATTTGAATGGCTTAAAAATAAAATAAAATAAAGACTTTTATTGTGGTTAAAATTTTTGTTCACAAAAGTTTTTTAAAAAAACAACAACAGTGTGCTCAGACACCCACAGCAAGAAACTGGCTTGTATCAACTGACCTGTGAAAAATGGCACAGAAAATAATATGGGGGCTCAGAATCCTAAGACTTGGCAGTTAGCCCTGTGTAATAAAGAAATACAAATTGTAGCAAAATTGCTTTTTATGGCCAAATGATATTGAAGAGGATCCAGACTTATTGATGATCAAAAAGTTATTTTGGCAATATAGCTGTCAGCATTATGTCTATTAATAGCATCAGTGAAGCCAATATAGCTGTCTCATCAAACTAAATTTGCTGCCCCACAGACTCTATGCTTTATAATACATATGGATTATATTTGTGGCCTCTTGGTTACCATAAATAGCAAAAGACTGGTACCATAAATAAATCATGCAAGTCCAGCTTCCAACCAACCCCCAAATGGCCAAGGATGGTTCCAACTCCATTCATGCTTGAAGAGCAGTACAATGTCCTGCAGAGCTGAAACAAGATGCCAGTGTGCATGCTTGCCAGGAATTGTTTAAAGAAAAAAGTTTCTTCCCAGATAGAATGAGATCATATTGTTTTACTGAAGGTATTTGTCAAGTATATGAAAGCTCAAGGAAAAGATAGTTGTATACATGTCACATGTCAGAGCAGATCATGTTATGGGCATATCTTTCTCTTAATCAAAATATTTGTAAAATACATTTTTGCAATATATTGGCTGTTGTTTTTAAAATTGCTGATGTAAGTAATATAATTGACTGCAAGACCAAATGTTTGTTTAAGCTGTCAGAGCCTGCTGGACTTTGGGCCAGCAAGTATTGAAACAAATAGAAAACTTTGAAAATGATTGCTTATGGACAACCAGGCAGAGGTATGTGAGAATATTCAAGAATTAGGCATACTCATGTCATACCATTTATACTTGCATATAAGTGGAGTCAAATTGCAAACAACAAAGATCATGATCAGCTGTATCATATTATGTCTGCAGATTAGGGTCTATGTTGTTTGTTCTGCTAATTACTCCTAATAAACTACACAGAACCAGATCTGCCAGTGCATTATGCAGTGGCAGATCTGGGTCTGTGCATTTTGCAGTTGGACTCGTCTTATAAGTGAGTATATACGATGTGCACATTTTTGCCAAAATTTAAATCAGAAGCATCCACCTTTATGATATCTTGACATTTTTTATGGCTCCTATACACATCATATAGCTAACCCACTGGTTTTAGATGCTGGACTGTATTGTGGTTCCTTTCTCATAACATACCATTTATACTTGCTTATAAGTCTAGTCAAACTGCAAACAACAAAGATCCTGATCTGCTGTAGCATAATGCACCTGCAGATCAGGGTCTATATTGTTTGTTCTTCTGATTACTCCTAACAAACTGCAAAGACCCAGATCTGCCAGTGCATTATGCAACGGCAGATGTGGGTCTGTGCAGTTTGCAGTTAGACTTGTCTTATAAGTGAATACATATGGTACAACAAAGATAATCTACAGCTCTGTTATGGTTGTATACTGTTGATAGCCATGAAAGGAAATGTAGATCTTTATGAAAATTCTTGCATATGTACCATTAGTAATGTAGCTATGCTGTTTTGATAGATCATTCTCAGATGTTATAAACTTTTATATTTAAGAAACATCTTTGCACATATAATTCAAAGCAATGCAATATCTGGATATTCAGTAGAAAGCTGAAAGTTTATTAAAAACTGTCTCCCCTATCAAAAAAGCTTCTTTTTAGACCAGTGTATGTTATATGAGTGATATAAGGTCCATTTGGGCCTCTTGTTTTAGAGTTATGACCCTTGCCAATATACTTAATATCATGTGTGGCATAGCTCAAGAACCACTGAACATATTCTGTTGCAGTTTGGTACGGACATTATGTCAGACTTGCCTGTACTTGTATGGGTTTAGTCTTGTCTATGCCATTTTTGACAATTATGCTCTTTCTTGAGCATAGATGTATTCCAGACTTCACATGGAAACTTGGGATGTTGTTTGCAGTCAGCATAGCTCAAGAACCATTCAACATATTCTGATGTTGTTTTATGTGAATTTAGTTTCATAGACCTATGTGTCTCATCTACTCCATTTTAGACAGAGTTATGCTCCTTGTGGAACATATTCTTGTCTTCACATGGAAATTTGATATGTTGCTTGTATCAGCCTAGCTCAAGAACAATTCAACATATTCTTATGCAGTTTAATGTGATCATTAATACATAAACCAGTGTTTTTCATCTACATCATTTTGGACAGAGTTACGGCCTTTTCAATCAACTTCATATTTTTATCTTTACATGGAATGTTGCTTGTATTATCGATGAAACCTTGAAGATGTTTGAAGCATTGTATATTGTCATTTAGAGGAATCATGGACTCTGAATGCCATTGGAGTCATGGACCCTAAATACCCATGGAGTCATGGACCCTGAATACCCTTGGAGTCATGGACCCTAAATGCCTATTTCTTAGTTTTCTTTTCCAACACAAATACTTCTGTTTCATGCACAATGGAGCAAATTGTAATGGGCAGGGGCTTTAATGGTTCTCCCAGAAATAGTTCTTGTTGCATTAATAGTACTGATTTAGTTTTTCAGACTTTGTATCCAAAAATGTTTTAATCTGTGAGACTTGTATCTCTCTACAAGACATCCAAATTTTGCTTTTGTCTCAGGTTTTGTTTTTGGCCTTGTTGCACTGGATGTGCCTTAAATGTTTATTAGACAGCTGCATTCTGCATTTAGCATATTGCTTTTAAGTCATGAAGTAATGATATAATTGTTTTACATCTCCTATGGATGAAATGATTTTAAAATCTTTAAAATAGCTTTCAGAAATGTTTGATCTTATATTTATGCACATTTAAGAGCTTTGGTTTCAGATTTAAGTGATTTCTGTGTCTTATTAATTATAAATGGATCAAGAAGTTTATTTTTACCATATGTACCTGTATATTACATTTACCTAACTGTGGAGAACCTTAATATAGAATTGCCATTGTATAGTGTACCTGCAGCATGGAATCTTTGGTATTATTGTAAAGTATACCTACAGCATGGAATCTTTGGTGTTTGCGTGAAATTGTATGATGAGTGGATGATGGAGAACCTGATTTTCAAGTGTCTAATGCAACAGTAGGCAATCTGTATCTATGCTGGTCAAAGTTTGTTTTGGTTTGGTGTTTTATGGCATAACAACACATGTAGCTTATTTTAGTGCAGAGGCAGTTGAAGTTAAGTGTCTTGCCCAAGGACACCAATACAGTAGCTGACCCAGTTCTGATCCAGTTGTAGGATTTGAACCTTAATCCATTCAGTTAGGAAATTTAGCATGCTAACCACTGTGTCAGTGCGGTTCCTGACTCAGTTTGTCACCTATGGGATACGGTAGGATGGATTGGCCTATGCTAAATCCCTAATCCATCTGGATCAAAGTTTAAAGAGGAAAAGTTGACATGACAGTTGTTTTGTTATTGCATAACAATACAAATGGGTAAAAGCAATAGTAGTACCTTTCACTCCCTCCCTTGTGGTTCACAATTATTAATTTACATTTTTAATAAACCTCTGTTTGTGTTGACAATTCCCTTCAGGTGGAATATCTGCATCCAGAATATCAGCAACTGAATTTTGCCATGATGCTGTATGTGGAAATCTATATAATTTCCTTATTCATCTTTATGTTATTGTGGTAGCCTTTTGAATAGAAGTACTTATTTAGTACCGAGCTATTGTGGTAGCCATTTAAAAAAGAGTACTTATTAGTACCCAGCAATTGTGGTGTCCATTTTAAAAAGGAGTACTTATTTAGTACCCAGCTATTGCGGTAGCCATTTTAAAAAGGAATAATCATTTAGTACCCAGATAAGATCTGATAGTGATTAAAATTGGTTTGGAAAGTGTGGAATGGATAGTTCACGAGCAAACACATTGTACATATAAGCACAATGTAGCATTATTGACCAGTTAATGTATCAAAATTAATCTGATTAGACATTCTGAGTGAAGATGAGACTTCATCTGTTTCAATAATCATAGTAGTATTTAATTGATTGTTGTGCTTCACTAATTTCACACAAGATCCTCTTTTTTATTTGCAGTTTTATGAATTTGTAGTCGATGGAGTTGATTGCAAAATACAAATTATACTTTAATTAAAAATATGAAATAAAATTTCTGTATATACTTGCATATAAGTTGAGTCTCACTGCAAACTGAACAGACCAAGAGCTGCAATCACGTAATGTGCCAGCAGATCTGGGTCTGTACAGTTTGTTAGGAATAATCAGTAGAACAAACAACATAGATCCTGATCTGCAGGTACATCATGCTTTGGCAGATCAGGATCTTTATTGTTTTCAGTTTGATTCAACTTACAAGCAAGTATATATGGTAATAGTGTGTACTTAAATTTGTTTTTAAAAACTGTAATCCATTGTAACCTTTAATTATTTGCAATATGTCCTGAATTTGTTTGTACATACCTAATTGTCCAGCGAAAACCAGTAACAGGATTTGAATAAAAACGGCATTAAAAGTTATATAATAATGTACAGTGTGTGTGTGTGTGTGTGTGTGTGTGTGTGTGAGAGAGAGAGAGAGAGAGAGAGAGAGAGAGAGAGAGAGAAATTTGGATTCTTAACATAGCTTTAAAAAAATTTCAGTCATATCACCATGATGTATGCTGTGTGGCAGGTTATAGTATTGTCTAGCACTGGGGCATCATGCAGCAGACATGTAGCATCATGTCCCACCCAGACACATTATCCTGATACCAGGCCGACCAGTCCTAACACTAACCTCATAAGGCTGAGCACCATGCGAGGCAACTGCTAGTACCATTTTTATAAATCTTTGGTATGACTTGGAAAGGGTTTGAACCTGCAACCTCCAACATCCGAGGTGGATGCTCTAACCACTTCGGCCACTGGAGTATTGTATATTGAAATAGTAAGTTTGACGATTATTGAAAAATGAAGTTTAATTTTAAATCTCACAAAGTTCTGAAGTTCTATGACTGTTTAATATAATGTTTTATAGGATTCATGGAGTCACAAAGTTGTGTAATATTTACTTGCTTATAAGTCGAGTCAAACTCCAAACAACAAAATCATGATCTGCCATAGCATAATGCACCAACAGTCCATGTTTTTTCTTTTACTAATTACTCCTAACAAACTGCACAGACCAAGACCTGCCTGTGAATTATGCAATGGCAGATCTGGGTCTGTGCAATTTGCAGCTGGACTTGACTTTTAAGTGAGTATATACAGTACATCAATTGCACAGTGCATGAATCATGTAAAATATGAAATTCAGTTCTTACAATTACATCTATTTCTAAAATAATATAAAATTTTAAACAAAAAAATGAGAACAATATTTTAATCAGTGTTTAAAAAATATTGTCAAATCTGTTGAGTACATAAGTAGTTCCATTCTATTGTTTCAAACTTTACCGGTACTTTGAGTTTGCTATGTCACATGATGTGATTTCACTCGATCTGTATGATTGTTACAAATGTTTGTTAAAAACAATGTAATTAATTAAAATAAGATTTGGGTTCATAAATGTTGCTCTTTATTAGTAAGTTTCTTTTATATGGAAGTGTTTCTTAACTCGGGGTCTTTAGTTATGTACGTTCAAAGCATTCTTCTTTAGTCAACATAAAGACTTTACTAAAGTTGTTTGAAAATCTTCTTTTTTTCATGTATACTGTACAGTCATATTAACATTCTCGTATGTCCAGAGTTTATGAATTCCATTTCTCAGTATGTATCATCCTTGGCTTCACTGAATGTAAACTGTTGAGCTTACAAACAATCTCAAAGTAATTCAGGTAATTTTGATTCTTATTTCCCACTACCCCACCTCAACCCTGATTGCTTGGTGGGACCAAAACAACGTTAGGAAAATCTTTAGCGGAACAGAATATTTCTTGCAAGGATAATTTGGATGAGTATCTGTGTAAGCATGCTTTAACTGTAGTTGGGGTCAGGATATTGGAACCTCTTGCCTTGGAAGCCACCCGCTATGAAAACAAAAACTCCATAGCAATCAATATGTAGTCATATTTCAACTCATCAGAGAATGGGGAAATCAAATCAGTAAAAGGATTATCACTATGAAGGTGATTTTGCTCTGATTATGTCTAATGTGTCACCAAACCCAGTCCTTGTAATGCTTGAAAATTTGGCTGTTGGAGTGGAATGTTTTGCCTAGAGACACACTTCAGTGTCTGACCTGGCTAGGTCTTGCTAAGATTTGAACTGGCATGTTTCTGGTCACAAGTCCACTATGCTGAATACTGAGCCACTGTGGCTGCACCTCATGTCAGATGGAAATGTCGCTTGTCATATATCAAGAATAAATGATTTAAATTCTTGTCAGCATATTTTGATAACAATCAAAAAATTGTGCTGCATTCAAGATGGAGGAAATGTCCTGAATACATTTAAAGTTGTTGAAGACTTTAATTTGAAGTAAACTAAGAATAAATGCTGTTAAATTCTTTTCATTATGTTTGAAAAACTGGGTTTTTTTCTTCCAAAATTGCCAGATACTGTTAAAGACTAATGTGCACTCTTGGAAATCAATTTGCCATGAACTTTGAAAAAAATACATTTTAATTTTTGATGTAATATTTATAAATTTTTTATTTACTGGAGAAATTTGTCTCATCTTTTAATAAGAAATGTGGTTTGTGATAATTGCTACACACTATTAATCAAGAAGTAGTTAAAACTGAAGAGGATATGAAGATTTAACTGTTGATTTATTATTCTGGGTTTATGATTCTTCACAGTAAAAGTGGCTCTAGTCTGTTATTTTTGGTCTTAAATGGCTAGGATTTAGAACATAAAAGTATAAATAGAAAGTCTATTGCTGCACATGTCCACTTTTAGCAACTGATCTCACCCAAGATCTCATCAGGCCTACACCACACTGTTGCAGGTTTGCAGAACATGGCAAACAAGGGGGGAAAAAAGACAAATTCAGCATGCTGTCTTAGACTCTGTACAAGTTTTTAATGAGAATTCACTGTACTGCTTTTGTCTCTGTTCAGAAGCTTCAGTTGTATTAGAAGTCCAATAAATCATTCTGTCAATCAATGAAGCAGACATACCAGATAGAATTTTCTCAAATAAAATTCCCTTTCTTAGGGCTAGTCGAATATAACTCATCACAGGTACCTAACACATCTTCTAGGAGCATGAATTCTAGATGGCACAGACCTGTTTGTAAATACACCAGTGAGAAGTCAATATTGATACAACATGATTTGATGCATTTTCTTCACGGTTCCCCTTCCCTTATAGCAATTAAACATCTGTCAGATTGTGTATGTTACAGTTGATGTCAAATAATTGAAGACCCACAATGAACACTGCAGAATGCACCTACTGACCTGGCATCTAAAGTACTCTAGGACATTTCCATGAGTGATGGCTTTTTCTTTTTTCTTTCCTAATTTACATAATTTGAGGAATTTGTTGGAATAAATAGCAGTGATATTGTAATCTTAGATTAATTTTCAAAATTATTTAACATTATCTTATATAAGGTGATAAATAAAGCTAATACAAAGTCCACTCCATCATTAACTTCACTTGATTCAAAATCTAGGTTAAAAATATTCCAACCTGAATCAAAAGGCTGTATTTGCACATGTTTAACAAGAGTTTTATCCCCATCCTTTTTAGGTTTGTCTGTAGACAGTGTTTCTGCATTGTAATTATCATTGGCTGACATCTTGTTTTCTCAAACCTCATACGTGCTTTATAGCAATTATCATTTGCTGACAATTTTTTTTCTTCAAACCTCTTAATGCCTTAAAGTAATTATTATTTGCTGAGGTCTTCTTTCCTCAAACCTCTTATGTACTTACTCAGTCACTGGTAGATCGAGGAGTCTATTGATTTGGGTCTGCTAGGTTCAAGGTCAAGGTCACTGGAGCTGAAAATGTGATTTTCCTCTTTGCAGGACAAATCAAGTTTTCTTGGCCTAATTGTCAAACTGCTTCTCATAGAAACTGAGGATATTAACTTGTCTCTAAGTCAGCCCTTCTGTTATCTGTCTGTCCATCACAATTTTCTCCACACAATCAATATTTTAATTATTTTGGATTTCAAGCATATTTTGTATGCAGCTAGATATTGATGAGATCTTGGGTGAGATCAGTTGCTAGCATTCTGTTTTGTTGTTTAGCAGAGTTATAGGCCCTTATTCTCAGACCCACCACTTTCATTTTGGTTTACAGCTAGATATTAGTGAACCCTTGGCATAATGTTGCATAGGCACCTCCCTATTGTTTTATTTCAAAACACCAGGTCACAAGTTTTAAGAACATTATGAGCTGCATGCTGGTACATTTGCTTGCGTGCTTGGCTGAATTGAATTGTTGGTGTTGCTGATTGTCAGACCCAATTCCTTTAATTTCCATAATATAACTCTCATATTGCTTTCAACCAGATTTAGTATGCAGTTTGATTTTCATGACACAAATTCAGCATCAGCATTTTGCAGACTTATAGCCCCTGATTGTTAATCCCATCAATTTCCTTTTTGCACATTTACCCCCTTAATTTGACATCAACAAAATTGTGCATCTTGATTTTCATGAGACATTGGCTGAGTCCAATTGTCAGACTCAAAATAACTTCAGTATAATTATAAGTCACTGAAATTCAACTAAATTTGATAGGTAGCTAAATCTTAAGCCGAGGTGACTAATATGCAGTCAAAAGCATGGGAATTGCAGTGGCTCTAGTCAAGTTGGAGTAAGTTTTACTCTTAAGTCAAGTCTGGAGTATGTGTTTTGATGGAAGTTGCCATCAACAATCTGAATGCGTCAGATGGTTTTTAACATGAAAAATTAAATACATATAACAATACTTCATTGACCAGCAACAATTAAAATGTGTCACATGGACTTCAGGACTGAACATAAAGTACATACAGCACTTTATTGTCCTGGTAACGTAAGGTCAAGGTCATGGGGACATCATATCAAGTTTGGAAACACTGTTTGCTCATAGTAAAATTGAAAACAATGATCCTTAATTGGCCTGTCAACATAGCAGCCAAAATAAATGTGTCATATTATTAAACCTGATATTAGAAACAATATTGGTACAATGTAAAATTAAAAAATATGATATAGATGATACACTCCAACTGAGAAGAAGAATTATGAAATTTCATATATAATACTATCTTTCCATAAGTTTAGATTCCATAAACACAAATTAAGAAATAATGACTGATAAGATGTATTTATTTATTTATTTTATTTATTTCAATTGATATCAATACATGTTTTTATGTCCTGCAGTTTTAAATACAACCAAGCATGCCAGCACAAGAAGGTTATCTAAATATTACAGCAATAAAAACTGATATTTATCTTTTAGAAAAGATATTTATATTTAAGTCATTATTTTTATTCTAACATGAAAAGTACAAATAGTTTGACTTGTTCACACTGTTGACCTAGTAATACAACTAATGGCAGTGCACTCTTTGGTTGATGTTACAATATTCTGTCATTTTGACTGCTGGTGACACGTCTCCAGAATAGATACAACTTTATTTGCAGGAGTGTTGCCCCTATTTATCTTTCCAGACTTTGGTTTCCAAAGCATAATTTTATTGGTAATTGTTAGATATCAAATCAGGCATGTATCCTTATTCTGATGAGACTTGAAATGGGTTAAGTTTCCATGGAGTTACCATATATACTCATTTATATAAGATGAGTCCAACTGCAAAACTGCTTAATAGATTGGCAGATCTGGCTCTGTGCAGTTTGTTAGGACTAATCAGTAGCACAGACAACATAGACCCTGATCTGCAAGCGCATTATGCTATGGCAGATCAGGATCTTTGTTGCTTGCAGTTTGACTTTACTTATAAGTGAGTATATATGGTATACCCCTCTGATAGCCCATCCTCTTGATATTGGTTTCCACAGCATACCTTTACTACATTTTTAGATTTCAGCCAAATCTGATATGCAACTTTGTAATGATGATTCCTTCCTGCAGGCTTGGGGACAAAGTAGCTGACTAATGGAGGCAATGTATTTGCATGGGTTGTATGGTGTGCTGGTGGAGGTGGTGGTGTGCATGTGCATGTGTGTGTGTGTGTGTGTGTGTGTGTTTGTATGTGTACAGCTCACTAAATTTTTATTACTCCACACAAAGCAGTGGTAGAGTGTAGAGAGGATTAGAGGAAACTTGAACGCAGAATGACAAAACTGATAACAGTATATTTAATTGTGTAATAAATATAACTGGTAATAAAAGTAATGATTGTGTACCTTGGGACAAGTTTCACTTTGATCAAATAAAGAAGTAATCTCTGCTACCTACCAAGTAAGCATGGCTCTGAAAGTTTCATCAAATCCCTAATAGTAGTTCAGAGTTAAGGACTTCTGTTTATATAGGGGTTTTATTGTCTTTGTCTTTGTTTCATTGTCTTTCTTGGTATCTAGGGGTTTTATTGTCTTTTGTCCTGCTTGGAAAGAAATTCCCAGCACCATTCCCCAATTTTAAATGGAAATGAGCAGTGTCTTTGGTGTTAGATATTTAAAGAAATATTTTATTAAAGAATAAAGTACAATAAAACACTTTTGTTGGGTGAAATTCTATAGTATAGTGTTTATAAGAAAAGACCATTTTTAGAAATTATTACTTGGAAAAAAGCCAGTGAATCATGGAAGGATAACTATAATGCAGCAGCAATATTGGAACCAGAAAATGATGCAATTGTATGTGCATTTAGTAATCAGTTATATCAATGTTTTATTTTATGTCACAGTTATTATATCCTTTGTTTTCATATTAAATTTCACACATATATGGCTGCCACATTAAATGTTGGGAATGAATCTGGTAATTATTAAGAGCCATTAGAATTTTATAATTCCTGATACATACATAAATACATTATATTGACAAGATCATGAAAGAGGTTGATTTCCCAGCATTCCATGGCTTTTAATTTACACAGGTGATGCCACCCAGTTAGCCTGTCCTCCTGACTTTGCTTGTGGCATAAATTTGCCAATGTTTGTTGGATTTTAACTAATTTTCACAAAGACCTTGAATGAGTTTAATTTCCAGCATTCAGTCACTTCATTTATAGTAGTTGTTCCCCCAGATTGTCCTCCTTTTTTTGTTTTCTGCAGTGTTACATTACTAGGGAATGTTGGATTTCAACCTCATTTTTCATGCAGAACCTTATATTAATGAATTCTTAAATATATAGCATTTCAACAACAGCAGTCATACCCTCCCCCCCCCCCCCGATTTCCTATCCTTCTAACTTTGGTTTCTGTATCATAATTTTAGTGAGGAATCTTGGATTTCAACCAGATTTAGCATGGACCTTTACATCGATAATTTACCTTGAACATTAATGTACCACGACATAATTTACAAGAGTTATGGCCCCTGATTGTTCTACTGAGGTTTCTGCAGCATTAATTAAGCATGGATTGTCAGATTACAGCTGAAGTTGGCATGCAGTTTTATGATGATGAAATCTTAAATGATTGTAATTCCAATTTTTCCACATCATCATTTAGGGAAGTAATGCCTCTGAATTCCTGTCTTCACCTATCTTGGTTTCCCAACATATTAGTTTGCCTTTTTAAGACATTGCTATAAGGAAATTCTAGTATGCATCACTCTTGTGATGTGCCCGTCACTAATAACCCAAGTTGCCTATCAGTTTAAAGAGTGCCCATCATGAATAGAAGTAGCTACCTATAAGTATAAAGTGCAGGGACCTTTATAAATAAATAATAATAATAATGACTTTATTTAAAAAGGGTAACACAATTAGCTGAAGAACTAATCGACCTTGAGGCCCTCATACAAAGGAACTTATTTATATACAAATGCACACATATACACACACATGCATACCTATACATAGTAGCATTTACATGTATAGACCCAATATATTTACTTTCTTTCCTTTCACCAGATGGATACTTGCCCATACATACTGAAGCCACATAGTCAGTATAAATGCAATATGCAGTTAGTGACAAAATAGATGAGTAGTATATTTAATGATGCCCAGAGGCATTTGACAGTTGTTTTTATTCTCATTTTAACTGCATCTGAAGCCACTGGATATATTGGGCTTGGAGGAAGGAAATAAAATGGACATTTCTAGAGCAAAGTTCCAGAGTATTGGAACCATTTGTTTTGGAATAATTCCTTATTTGGTTTGGGAATTTTAAACTGTTTGGTAGATATGGATCACAGATAGGGAGTATTATCAGGTAGCCTGTACTGGAATAATGATTGTAAATATTCAGGAGCACTATTATTGGATATCCTGTACATTAATTTGGCTTTATGCATCCAGATTTGGTCCTTAATAGGTAATATTTTTAACTTACCAGCTATATTTTCCTTGCTTTCTGTTTGGATAAATATTAGCCCAAATGCTCAGTTTTGAAGATGTGCTAGCTTTGCTATGTTTTCATCATTTGAATTACACCATACTATATTACAGTAATCTAAATAGGGTTGTATATAAGTGTATGTGTGAAGTGCAGTACCTCGTATTGTGTGCCCATCAGTAATAGTTCTAGTTACCAATTAGTATTAAGTGCAGGGCCCTTTGTGATGTGACCATCGCTAATAGTTTTAGTTCTCTCTCCGATAGTTTTATATTGATACCATTGGTCTATCAGATTTTAATATAATGCCCATAATGTTCTTAAAATCAATATGTTAATCCTGTCTGTAATTCCTTGGTGATTATTTATTTTTCCCCATTTCACATAACTGTCTTTTGTATTATTTAGGTTATAATCATACTGTAAGCTTCATTTGATATATTAGGGAATAATTATACTTGATACAAGTTTATGACATTTTATGAATTCTGTGACGACATTCTGTAGCATTATATTGGAGATCTGCTCTGTTATCATTAGGAGCAGTAATCTTATTTCCATTAATCAATATATAGACTGTGATGCAGTTGTTTCGGAAGATGGAAGCTTTCCTCATTTGCTCATCAAGTTGGGAAAACACTCTCAAGTGTGGCTGTCAGCTTCCAAACAGTGTGTACTACTTGTGCGAGTTTGGGAGTGTGCAATGTAATAATAATAAAAAAGGGGCTGGGCAATTCCTGCATTTGAACAAGGATTGTTGACAATTTTGTGAACAAATCTGCACTCCTTGATGACAAATAATAATAAAAAGTGCAAATGACGTCACTCAAATCAAGTCAGTTCACTCTCACTCTGATTTTTGCTTTGTGTTTGAGTAAGTCCAGGTAAACAGGAACAAACTGAAACTATGAAAAGAATGTCTTTGTGGGAGTAGTACAACAAGACATTTTTTTGGTCAGGACTAAATATTTCATTTGCTATAGATAGTTTAAGGAAGAATTTTTGAATTAAGACAGTCAGTTGCTGGAGTTTTTAGGGGATATCGCATCAGTGTGCATTCAGGACTTTTGTGGATTTCATGTGACATTTTCAACAAATTCATATTGAATATTTACCATTGAGGATTGATCTTTCATATTCTGCAAGTTTGTTGCAATATTTTCAGTCAGTACCAAGAGCCATAATCTTTTGCGAGTGACTTAACAATATATACTTTTTATTGGATCAGCAAAGTTTGTTTGACCTACAGTTTAATTAGTTCATGAACTGTTAGTGGAGTGCCAGCAGACTTTTACAACACATTACAAGATCCAATGAAAAGATGCTAGAACTGAGAATGCGATTCAAAACCACTTCCCATGTACTCAGCTGTTGGCTGCAGATGCTGAAGAGGAGTAGAAAATGTAAAAATTCAAAACCTGGGTGAGTAAAACAATAATATTCTGTAATGTTCGAAAACAATCATTAATAATGTTATATTAGAAGTCAAAACCTGGGTGAGTAAATACATAAATACAGTAATCTCCTGTAATGTTTCAAAAACAATCATTAATAATGTTACATTAGGTCAAATTTTGTTCTAAATGGCATGAAATGAAGCAAAGCTGAAATTGCAAGTGCAGCTGACCAACTGGCTTATTGTGACATCATTTGTGTGCTGACTGAAAACATTTAATGGCACTATTGAGGTTTCTTGCACTGTGAAACATGCATGTTCTTATCTGGTGCAAAAGAAATTACTGCCTATACTTGGTAATAGGTCAGGATCTACTGCAAGCAACATAGACCATGATCTACTATCACATAATGCACCAGCAGATCAGGGTCTCTGTTGTTTGTCCTACTGATTACTCGTAACAAACTGTATAGACCCTGATTTGCCAGCACTGCAATAGCCGATCTGGGCCAACATTGTTTGAATATGGATCCAGTGTATACATGAATATATACAGTATACTGCATTGCATAATATTTCTTTAATTTTAATTTAAATTATTGCTTAGTTCTTTGCATGAAAAGGTCAAGTTTTTGCTTTTTCAAACTATTTGACTGGGTTGTAGCTTAGTTGTAAAAAAATTGGTTTGTTAAAAGAAACAGTTGAAATTGGAAATGGTTAATTTGTTTAACCCTACTTATGCAGGGTTTTACAAGTCAACTATGTTCTTTTTCATGACAAACGTCTGGTTGACAAATCTTTTTCAGCATGCAGTATGGAAAATTGTTATGTTGTTACAAGTTACCTAGAAGTGCTTGGAGTTAACAATTAGAGAATAAATACAACCAATCTTGCATGACTCAGACATTTATGGATTTATCTTGTAGTGGGAGGGATTGAATATAAAAATCACTATGCAAGTGAAATTTACCTGTTTCCTAGGAGCTGAAATAAAGTACTTTATTGGTACATGAAGTTCAGAATT
This sequence comes from Megalonaias nervosa, assembly GCA_016617855.1. Taxonomy (NCBI): domain Eukaryota; kingdom Metazoa; phylum Mollusca; class Bivalvia; order Unionida; family Unionidae; genus Megalonaias; species Megalonaias nervosa. Next base: position 5,328 of record JAECUM010003664.1, on the reverse strand, counting down.
TGCTTCTTTTTGGTGTTTTGATGGCATAGCAACACTTCTAAAGTTGTATCATGCTGTTTATTGACCAAGGACACACCATGGTCACTGATCTGGTTTGATCATATTGTGGGAATTGAACACACACCTTTCTGGTCGCATGTCTAATTCCCTAACCACAGAAGACATCACTTTCTTCCTATCTAAATTCAAGGGAGCCATGGTAGCTCAGCTTTTTTAGTGACCTCTTGGCTTTGATACCTGCCCAGATCCATCTTGATTGGTTGACTGTCTTAGTATATCCTTGGGAAAGGCACTTGGCTTCCATGTCCACTGCTTAATATATCCAATAAAAGTGTTAAAAGTGCCACTGAAAAAAATTCTTAACTCAAAATGAAATTGCAGCAAATAGAGTCTTAATGATAAATGTCAGCAAATTTACCAATGTACATAAATATTGGGTTTTCTTATTAGTACCCTATCTATGTATCTATTAGAAGTTGCACTAAATTTAATGTGTATGTGCACTAGAACATATGCACTATGAGTACACTTCACATTTTTGATGGTGGAAGTGGGGGCTGAGGGTGCTAGCTTTAAAGTTTCCACCATCTTTCTAGTCATGTATATTTACCATCATTTTATTTCAGTCCACAGTGAAAGTAAATTATTACTGAAATAAATCCTTCAGCTATGTAATTGCAGTATCTCCAATATTTAAACTAAGAAAATATTAAGTTGAGATCACTCCATCAGTGTGAACCATTTTCTCTCCAGAGTGTAGAACCTAAAGTGCATGATAGTAAAAGTGGTTTAGAATTAGAGCAGTTGCTGTGGAAAAGACGTAGGTGGCACTCTACAGTTTTTTATATCACATAGGGTTACATTTTAAAAGTAATATAATTTCCCAGGTTTTCCTCACTGGTTATATTGGCTATTTAAAAATTACATTGTATATCTTAGGTATTGTTAAAAGTTTTAATTCCCTTTACTTTGGTGCTTGATTGATGGGTGTACTTTGGGAAATAGAGTGCACAGCTTTGCCTTGCTTCAGATCTGCATCTATCAAAAGACTGCTTGCTTTGCTTTTTAATTTTCACTTCTTTGAATTTAGAGGCAAATTGTTTAAAAAAGAAAAACATTTTATATATTTAATAATTTATTGATTGCACTTTCAGAAACTGGTGCTGTCTAGCCTGGCAACATTAATTTTCCCTATTTTAATAATTGCTGAAGATAGTGTATTTTAGAATAAATCATGCTGTTTTTTGAGAACATGGGAGAAGTCATTTTGATCAGCTGTGTGCATAGATCATACACAGTTTCCATAAGTATAATATGCAATAAAATTTCAGCCACAATACATGAAAGTAACATAGAGGTATGCTAACATTCTTTCCATTTTGCATGTTGCTGGTATACTAGTTGATTAGAAGCAATTTATGGACTGGTATACTAGTTGATTAGAGGCACAGGCATTTCAAGATAGTGTTGTTATATATGAAGCATCTGTCAAGCCTGACACATATTAAAGAGTGATTGCTTTTTGCGAAATATTTAGTTTTCTAGGAGACTACATGTTCATTACTGACAAGGGCTGACTTTCAAACATTTTAAAAAGCTGCACTGAGAAAATTGTTCTTGTCCATAAACATATATTGCAGAATATCAATTCAATGTTTTGTCACATATTGGTAATGAGAACTGGTCCAGCCATTTGTTGTTGAAACTTCTTGCCGCCATTATTTTAAAATTTTCATCTTAATTATCTCCCTTACTCTCATTTACAATTGTTTACACTTGTATATATTTAGGTCTATTATAACTCCTGTGAAAACAATAGTGCTGTCTTTCCACTGACCTTACTAATTATTTTAGTACTTAATCAATTGAGATTTACCCTAACAAACATGTTTGATTGGTTGTTGTTTCTATCAACAACCAATTTGCAAAAGTTTATAGTTCGATTGGCTGTTGTTCTATCAACAACCAATTAGCAAAACTTTGTATGGTGATTCATTTTTTTTAATAGATTTTTACTTCCTGTTGTTGTCTGTGTCATTACTTTTATTTGCAGTAAAGCCAAAGTGGTATTTTTCAGATCATATGGCCAGAGGGCAAATGAGCTTATGGTAAGGCTATTTGTCCATCATGTATTGACCATTGTCTGTCAAAATTTGCTTGTTCACAATCTGGAGGCTTCGTCTCACCTGATTTCAATCAGTGTGATGCTTGACAGTGTGCATAGCAGTACAGATGGGATCACTTGACAGTATGCATAGCAGAACAGATGGGATCACTTGGGCACATCAGTGTATAATACCTTAATCTGCTTTGCTGGTTAAAGTGCAAAGGCCAAATTATGCAACAATTTTTACAGATGCCAGAGGCAGTTTGATGCCTGTCATATGAATATTTGCCAATCTGGGCTTTTGTCAGATGGGCAGTATGAAATTATTAGATTTTACTGTTGTTATGTTGAATAATTCAAGAAAGATACCACTTCGGTGGCCTAATATGACTGAAAAATTGTTAAAGCTAGATTATAAATCCAAATCTCTCTCTCTCTCTCTCTCTCTCTCTCTCTCTCTCTCTCTCTCTCTCTCTCTCTCTCTCTCTCTCTCTCTCTCACACACACACACACACACACACTAAAAAAAGATACAGATTTTCATGCAACATGATTATGAAGATCCAACAAGGCAAATGGTGATAATATTATTTTCATTAAATATGTGTGGTATATACAAGGGATTTTGGATTGGCCTCTAATTTCAGTAACTCCCACCTTTACTTAAGAAAGAAACCAAGTTACCAGTTGGCTGAGAGACCAAGTTAGATTAAGTGATAGCTGCAGATTGTGTAAGATAAATAATGCATAAAGGTTGTGTTTTAAACTCATCTAAGGAATTAATTGTGTTTATTTGAAGAACTCTGAGTTTTGATTGTCTGAAATATGCTAGTATTCATGTATTGTAAAACTGTGAAGACAAAATTACCTTAATTTTTTATGAAATAAATCCATTAGTCAAGGTTTGAGATACACTTATGAATTCTACACTGTACTTTAGGGCATGAGTGTTTGACAAACAATTCTGGAAGATTATTTTGTCTAGGACATTAGGATCCAAAATTCAGTCAAAACAAGTTGACAAAGTTAACAAATTTCTTTAATCAGAGATTTCTTGTTTAAGCATTAATCATGAAGACATGTTGTTAACACAGTTACCATATATACTCACTTATAAGTCAGTTCCAACTATATGTACTGTACTAAACATAATACTCACCCTGTGATTTTAAATAAAATTATTATTTGGTAAATTTCATCAGGATTATAATGAGCATGCACAAACAGTATCATAAACAATATCCCCTTTTTATATATTTATGATTATACTCACTTATAAGTCAGGTCCAACTGCAAACAGCATAGCCCCTGATCTGCCATTGGGTAATGTGCAGGCAGGTCTGTGTTGTTTGTTCTACTGATTACTCCTAAAATCTACATAGACCCAGATCTGCTGAAACATTATGCAGTGGCATATCTAGGTCTATGAAGTTTGCAGCTGGATCCGACTTATAAATAAGTACATACAGCAATGTGAGAATAAGCTCTGTTTGATCATATTGACAGCTCTAAATTTTCAAGGTGCATTGTCTCTCTTAGTATGGTTGTACTAAATGAAGCACAGACAAGATGTGCTTTGAGACTGACTTTAACCTGTTAAGCTGAGTATAAACAAGCTATCAAACATGAAAAAAGCTACAAGTTTCAAGAACACAATGCTTTTCCTGGCATATTTCAATAGCTGCTTCTATTTCATGAGATTTGCTTTTAATAAACAATAGTTTTATGTTTCATTTTGAAGAATGTTCATTTATTAAGGTAAATTGTATTTGTTACATCAAATGGAGTTTTGATCAAAGAATAGAGTATGCATCAAGGTAGATTGTGTTTCTTACATCAAAGAGTTTTAATTTAAAAAACAGCATTTATTAAGGTAGATGGTGTTTCTTACATGAAAACGAGTTTTAATTTAAAAAACAGCATTTATTAAAGTAGATTGGGTTTCTTACATCAAAAAGAGTTTTAATTCAAAAAACAGCACTTATTAAGGTAGATGGTATTTCTTACATCAAATGCAATATGATCATTCAGTAGGTGAGAAAATTATGTCCATTTGTAAAGACAGCATTAACGTTCAGGATGTCAAAGTGCATGATGATTGACTTAGATCAAATTGATAATTCTTCGGGATGATCAAAAATGGTGCCAGGATCATTTTGGGAACAACTTTGGATTACTGTTTAAAATAAATTAATATTGAGTAAGTTGCTCAAGTTTGTTTTTAAATTTGTATATTGGCACAAGGAGCATTTTCTGGCTTCTTGAGGGCTTCATAAAAAGTTCGAGCCACATGTTACAATCATGGTCTATATTTTTTTAAGGTTAAAGCACAAATCTCTTTCACAAGGAAGCTTCTCTTTCACTGTAGGCCTGAATATAATATAATATAATATATAATAATTCTTTATTTAAAGAGGACAACATAAATTAGCTGAAAGCTGGTCCCCATTGAGGTCTGCTAATTAACTAACAAAAAGGACATGTCCAAACAGAGCAGATAATATTTAATCAACACAGTCATGAAATACTAGACAACATAAATGTACAAGTCAAAAAAACCCAAACAGACAGAAAGAACATATTAAGTCAAAATTTAAAAAAAACCCAACAATTATAAATTTATAGCATGTCTTTATTGGATTTAAATTTTTGCCAGCAGTGTTGAGCCTTAAGAGATAATAGTCATTAATATAGTATTAATTAAAATATGATTTCTGGATCTTTGTAATTTGTCAAAGTTTACCTTGTGATGGTCAAAACTGCAAAATATGGTCATCTCTGTACAGAGGTCATATGTGCATTAAGGTCAATTACACTAATTAAATTTTTACACAACTTTGAACATGCCTGTCTGTGCATCAAGGCTACCTGTGCAGAAAGGTCAGATTCTACAAGTTCCTTGGGTAAATTATAGACAGACTAAACTTACTCAATTATGAGGTGTATCATAAAATGGTACAGATGAAGAATTGCTATAGATCTATTCATCATTCTGGTCAAGAAATAAGTTTTTTTTAAAGGATATCATTTAGTAGTGTAATATTAAAAGACTATAAATTTATTGGTTTTTGTGTGTATCCAGGTTTCTGTTTTTTGCAAAAATAACATTTTCATTGCTGCTTAAATTCATTGATTTTATCTTTCAAATCATCTTATGAAATTGGTAATAGTAAATTTATGATACATTACTATCATCAGCTGTGGGAGCTTTTATGACAATA
>JAECUM010003663.1:0-17274 GCA_016617855.1 Megalonaias nervosa | reverse complement strand
CTGAAAAATGACACAATAATAAAAACAAATTGGATTAATTTACAATAATAAGTTGCTAAAACAACAAGTTACTGAGTGAGCAAACAACAGGCAGTGCACACTAAAACATGAATCACAACATGCATGTCTTGTATGATGTTGACTGTACAACAGCAAAGCTTAAAAACTAATGACAACTGGTGGCAGCAAGAGGAGGTAATAGGCATGAGTTATTGCCCTTTGTCTATCATATAGATATAAAAGATAAATTTTTGTCTTTTTAATAGGCCTGTGTTTGCGAGATAGTAGGCTTATATACCAAATATTAATGTGATCTGGGAATGTATTTAAGTAGAAACAACTGAACTGTATCTCATTTAACTACATTCTCTAGACAGGATAATTTATCACATTCACTTGCACTAAACTTTTAAATTTTTATACATACTGCTTTCAGAAACAGTACAATAATAGTACATACAACATCAATCCTATATTTAATAACTACATGTAAACATTAGTGGGGCATGCCCGATCAGTTGATCACTGTGACCTATATCTTGACCTTTATCCCTCCCAAATGCAATAGGTTTCCCCCATGCCCCATGGCAAAGCAACCATAGGTATGTTGGGAGAAGATACTGTAGAACGTAAATTATCAGTTAGACAAAATGTTTCTTCTTTGGGTTGCAGTGACCTTAACCACTGACCCTTCGATCCCAATACTCTTAAATTACTTTAATTCAATAACAACAAGCCATTTGATGTAGGCAGTTGATCTGTAATTAAGATATTCTACATAAACTATTCTCTTTGGTTGTCTCCAAGTACTGACCACAAAATGAACATTTTTTCTCCTTACCCAAAATGCAGTTAATTTAACTTCAAGAGTTTATTAGCTAGAACAATTAAGTTATCCTGTAGAAAAAAAATTTTTCCAGCCTCTGTGACATTTACGTTGGTTCAAGAAATGTTAAAATATTTCCTTACCTGAAAATGCTACCGATTTACAAAGTTTGGTAAAGGTAATTGATTTTTATATCTAAAGCACAAAATGTCTACAAAGTTTGATCTTGTACCTAGTTTAGAACAACAATTATCATGTGGAAATGACAGATGGATAAATTTGTAGATGGACAGACAGAAAACTTCATAAAATTATAATCTTCCTTACAACCTGCCTATAAAAAAGCACCAGAGAGGTGATAATGGGTGTGAGAGAGCATTTGACAAGATATAGTGCAAAATTACTGGAAATTTGTTAATTGATAGGTAGACACGTAGACACAGATGGAGCAAATGACTGGGAAGAATACACACATTTTTTTGATCTGATCTGATTGGAAGAATTCTCAGAGACAAATTCAGTCTCCGAGGTATGATAGCACACTCAACATGAGACAGCTTGACTTTGGTACACTTTGCAATTTCAAACATTAACCGTGAAAAAGCCATTAATAGTTTTGACATTGTTTGTACCCCTTTTTTATATGCTTCTTGCATTATAAAAGACATCTTGAGAGAGCAGAGCAAAAGTTATTATGCAAAAACAATTTTGAACTAAAGTTATTATGCAAAAACAATTTCATCATAACGTGGTTTGGTTCAATGTGGACTTAATTTTTGACCTTTTGACCCTAAAATAGATAAACTTCATTGTGTTCAAAAGACAACACTTGAGCAGGTTGGGAAGAAGGCTAAATAAGAATATGGATACCATGTTCTGGTCAAAGTGACCCTATCTTTAAATGGTCTTTTAGACAGTGGAATTTGGCAGAATCTGCTTTTCTTCTTTACTTTACAGTAAGCTTAACCTGAAATTATAAAGGTTTTTTGTTAACTCAAATGCAACCAATCTATGAGGTTTGGTGATAGTATGTGCAGTAAAACTTACAGTTATTGCACAAGAAAATAGTTAACAATGGACATAGGCACTGACTTGAGCATTTTAAACCCTCATATAAATATGCTTTTTTGTACCTTCAAGTGAAATATATCTACAATCTTTGGCAAAGGAATAATTAAGTTATTGTGCAGTAGCCTTGACCTTGAAGCTTCTGATGTTGAAATTGATTGGTATCTTTGAACCAACCTGTTGAGCATGGTCCAGCCATATGAAACAGAACTTAAGGAAAAAAAAAATTATTGGTTGACAGAGACACAGTTGGGAAACTTAAGGAGCATCAACAAATATCCTGTCATGCCTGGGCATTAAAAAAGTATTCAAATGCTGTACAATATAGATTAGATGGAAAGAAAAATACAAGTTCCATCCGAGGATATTTTTTTACCATGTCTATTTACTTAACATGTTTGTAAGAATTTTACATGTCTTTGATCTATTGCTTAGACCAGGCATCTCAAACTCAAATGACCACAAGGGCCACATGAAGACTAGTACAGTGGCCTGAGGGCTGCATCACTGAAACCTTTTCAAACAGCAAAAGTGGCTCATATAAAAGGTTAAAACATTGAAAACAAGAAGTAAACAATTCAATAATTACATTTTTATCAAACCTGGCTGGCTGTGAAGAAAAAGATTGGCATTATTAAATTATTTCAGAAATTTCAGGTGTCATTGAGGGCCACAGGAAATAACCACAGGCCACATGCAGCCAATGGGTCTGTTTTTGAGACCCCTGGCTTAGACAGTAAATTACCCTATTAACCTTCATAAAAATTGTTGGCTGATTGTAAATGGTCTTTTTAATTAGTGATGATTCCTGACGATCAGTAACAGAAAACAGAGATGGGAGTGGCAAACATTTGCAAGCATTTCTTTACCTGTTTCAATGTGGTGGGGTTGGGTGCAAGATGTTACATATACAAACATTTCTTTATCTGTTTCAATGTGGTGGGGTTGGGGGCAAGTTTTTACATATACCAACATTTCTTTACCCGTTTCAATGTGGTGGAGTTGGGGGCAAGCTGTTACATATACCAGCATTTCTTTACCTGGTTCAGTTGTGGCAGTTATGTTAGAGTGTTCCATGCCAGCTCCCACTTTTGTATAGGCCATCACAATAATGCTGTAGTTGTAATGAGGCATTAGACTGGTTATACTGACAGTCATATATTTTTCATTCACTTCAATACTTTGATTTTGAGTTGTACAACCTGAAGACTCTATGGTTACCTGAAACATTTACAAAAGTCTCTGTATATATTGTGACATATTCCTTCAAATAAATACCACCTGACGAATAATATTGGAGCAAATTGTTTTTATCAACCAGACATTTAGAAATTGCTTAATACCCTGGACTTGATACATATATGTTTTTTAGGGTTAGATTATTCATTCATCTAGCTAAGGTCATCAGCACATTGCTCTTCCAATTAATTGACATGGTCAAGCATCAGTCACTGTCAATGAAATGACAAATTAATAGATAACAAATTCTATGACTGTTTTGGTCAAAATATAGTGCTGAACAAATCCCAACATTTCAAATGTAATTTAAGAAACATCCTCACTCGACAAATTAAGCAATTAGTATTTGAATACGCATAGCAGAACTAATTATTCATCAAGAAATTCCATCTGATTACGTACCTTATAAATGCATGTACACCACTCCCTCGATAACTCGCGCCCGGATAACTCGCGAACCCGCTTATAACGCGGTGTCTGGCATGGCTCCCGACTTTTTTTCCAAAGAAAATATATTTTAAAATGTGCTGAACGTGAAAAAAATGGCGATAAGAATTGGTAAATTGGTAAATTGAACCCTGATACATACCTTATTTTATGTAAATTTTCGTACACGAAAATATATATTAATCATTAAATTTTGTAAAAACAAAATGGGAATACGATATTTTCGATCTTTTTTGCAAACGTAAATCTTCTTAGTGGAAATTTTATGTCCGATAATTTAACGAATTTTTCAAATAATACAATGTGATATGTATGAAAAATTCTGATACATTTAAATAATTATTATTTTGATAACTGGATTGTGTACGAAAAATTAAAGGTTACGAAAAAATACATGAAATACGGTAGCTCATTTTATCATCGGAAATGGTGATTATTGCCCGTAAAGATAGAATCCATATTGTGAAATTTGCAAGTTCTAATAAGATATCACATATTATGTTTGGGGGTTTTTTGAGAGAGAAATAGTTGTCAATACACTGTAAATAAACAGTCTGGTGAAACAGCGATCAACGAAAAATTCTGGTAAATACTAACAGGTGGTAACAGAGAATGAAATAAACACCAATTAAATGTCTTGCTAGGTGAAATTCACGTTCTAATCCTTTAATTTAGCTTCAACGTAAACGCTATAATCGCAACATATTCTCTTCTATGAAAACATGAGAAGAGTCAATCGACCGTCACATCGAAACCCGTGAGTACTTCTGTGAGAACCTAATTACATGCCGGCTTTATTTTGATCAACAACGTGGGGAAGTGTTTGTTGAATTAAAAAAATCAATTAAAAGAGACCTGTGTTGTTTTATCACTTTGAATATGTCTTTTGTATCAAATCAAGCAAGGGAAGTACAATTAAAAAAAAATTCAAAGGCATGCCAATAGCAGCATAAGTTCTTGTGGTCATTACCGTTCTCAAAATTCATTTTATTTGACCAATCGAAAATGGTTTCACATTTTTATGTACTTAACATCACTAAAGTATATAATATCAGTAATGTATCCTAATCATTTGTAAATGTGACCATGGAGAGCAAAGGAAGTAAGCGAAAGGTGTACTCGGTGACTGAAAAGCTGTGCATCATAGATAGGGTTCATAATGGCGAAGCGAGATCCAACGTTTGCAATGAACTAAACAATTGCTGAGTCGACATTTAGAGGTTGGCTTAAGGATAAGCAGAAACTTCGGGATTATTTACATGATGTTTATTCAGATAATGGGATCAAACAAAAACGAGCACGGACTGCAAATGATACTGAATTAGATGATGCTGTGTACGCATGGTTCACACAGCAACGTGAGCAAGGTGTTCCCATCTCTGGAACAATTCTCAAGGCCCAAGCAGAAAAAATGGCAAAAAGTATGGAGAATGAATCTCGTTTTAGGGCAAGCCATGGATGGCTTTGGAGATTCCAGCGCCGACAGAATTAAACAAAATTCGTTGTCAGGAGAAATACGCTCAGCGAATCAGGAAGCCGCATGTAATTATCCATACCAGCTAAGAGAGATAATCATCCGTGAACAATACACAGAGGCGGCAGAGAAATCAAAGAGTAACACAAACAAACAAAAAAATGAACAGAAGTTTTCAAAAGGTGAAGTGATATTTGTCAAACGTGTCACAAACTGCAAGTATTATCGTGTTCAAATTTACGTTATTTTAAATTTGTAGACCCATTAAATTTATGTTGGTAATGGTTAACCCTTGTAAATTTTTTATTTTTTTTTCATTTTACTTCTACCGCAATCAAATCTACCCATCGTTCGATCGACATTGTTTTTTCGAAATGAGTGTCGATCTTTTGTATAAAAAAGGTCTATTTTGGATCAAACAATAAAATTAGAATTTATCCAATTCAACACAAAAATTTGTGACGTAATACACAATGTGCGAAGTCGTACATGTGTTAAGCGAACGGAAACCATGTGGAATAAAGTTTTGATGATCTCCTCAATATACTGTAAGCTATCCTGACATTAATGTTACTCTGTGAGGAAAAATGTAAACAAAGTATACCGCTATGAAGAGATATTTATTCACAGTTAATCTTAGCACGATTATTAATTGAGTATTCAACACTAACATGCCAACCCAACCCACCCCCCTTTTGCCTCTACGTCGATCCCTTTGTTAGTTTTGTTGTTTGTTATAGGTCCCTCGATAACTCGCGCCCTCGCTTATAATGCGGTCGATGGTTTTGGACTCCATTGTGCGCGAGTTATCGAGGGAGTGGTGTAACTTGATTGGCATTATACACCCAGTGTCACAGTCTAGCAAGATTGAAAGGCAGTTGGGTGTGTGGGCAGGATTATCTGCTGGGTTTATATTAGTCTGTAGTCATCCATGGCAGTTGCTATACTTGATTCTTTTTAAATTTTCCAGAAGTATGATGCCTGTGACTCAAGGGTGAAAACAGTAACAACTGGTTGTCAGATGTCAGTCAGACCGAAGAGAAAATCTGCTAGGACCCAGTACAGTGGACCAAGGAAAGTTGACAAAGGTAATGGAGATGATTGGTGGTCTATATCTTGTATTGACCACGATGTAACCCAGCAAAGCTGATTCAAACCTTTAGTTGTACGAAAGCCTTACTTTATAGCAACGAGCCGGTACTTTAAGCTTCATTGCTCATCCGACTTAATGGGTTTTCTTTTATAGCTAATTAATTTCCAAATCTATGCATAACAATTGTATTAGTCTATACTAACAGCAACATATATAGATATATATATATATATATATATATATATATATATATATATATATATATATATATATATATATATATATATATATATATATATATATACAAATTCTAGTATAAGTCAATATTTTTATATTTTTCTCAGGTTTACAGTTCCTGTTTAAGCCCGAAGTAAGGAGCTGTGGTACCCAAACTGATAACCCCAATAGCACAGATGAATCACAGCAGACCACAGTTACTGTGGATGACTTGAACACCTCTTCGACGTCCGAGTCCAGTGAAATAGCAGTCAACCTCAGCGACTCAACGGACTCCTTCTATGCTGCAACCAGTTCAAGAAATTCATCCTGGCAGAGCAGCTTTAGTGAGGATCAGGGGCAAGTACAATGATGCCTATGTAACACTGCCACCAGCCCACCTATAGTATCGGCTACATCTAGCTATAATAGAAAAGTGGCCTCTATATTGAGGTTAATTTATATGGAATGTGTTAAGATCAGTCTTGAATAATTTCATTTTACAACGAATGTGGTTTTCTTGTAGAGGGGACTGTTAGACCAAGAGTTTTGTTAAAAATGCTTTGAAGTAATGATATAACAACACAAAGACGTTCTCATTCACAATGATATAACAACACAAAGACGTTCTCATTCACATCCTTTACCTCAGACAATAAATATCAGCAACACCAACATTAAATTCACACAGTCAGTACGAAACCTCGGTGACACTCTCGACAGTACTCTCTCGTTGCACCAACATGTCATGAACATATGCAAGGCTGCATATCTTGAGCTGAGACGAATCAGCTCCATTCGCAAGTATCAGTTGATGCCACTAAAACATTTGTGTGTTCCTTAGTACTTTTAAGACTGGGCTATTGTAACTCAATTTTGTCTGGTTCGTCTCAATATCTACTCCAGAAACTTCAAAAAGTTCAAAACACAGCTTCTCGGATCATCCTTAGAGTACCACGATCAGAGCATGCCTCTCCCCTGCTCTGTACCCTACACTGGCTATCCATTCGATCCAGAATTAAACACAAAATTTGTTCTCTGTGCTACGTTTCACTGACGGGCTCCAGTCCAACATACCTATCTGACCTCACCCATGTGTATACACCTGCAAGATGCTTACGCTCCTCTTCTGACACTCGTATTCTCATTATTCCCACTATGAAGACGAAATCATATGGACAACGCTCATTTGCATACCAGGGCCCAGCAACGTGGAACAAATTGCCCACTGCACTTAGACACAAAGACACAGTGATCTCGTTCAAGAGCGCTCTTAAAACTCACCTATTTCAACTGCAAGAACAAACTTAAAGACCTAATAATGTATCCTTGCCTTAAATATTTACAGCATATTTTCTGTTTCTACTTTCGTGGTGTTTGTTTTTAATTTTGTAATCATATCATTATATATGTTTTTTAAGTGTTGTCAAATGTTGTAAAGCGCTTAGAGCTTCTAAAGATTAGGCGCTATACAAAGTCCTCATTATTATTATTATTATTATGCTAATTAATAAATTAAACAGTTATCTTCTAGTGTTAAACATTTTCCTTTTCTTTTAAACCTAATACAGCCCAAGTAAGTAAATATCATACATTATGGTGATGATATTTGTAGTTACAATCAACTCAAAAGGTGCAGTTTCTAGTTAGTTTTTGCTGATTTTATCAATTTCAAAATCCTAGAGAGAAAAGGAAGCATAGTTCAGCATTTATGTCCTAGGACTAATTTTTGTGGTATGAATTGTTAGTGTAGATATTTTTATTTCCAACTTTATATGAAGTCTGTATCATACAATAAATGTTTATTTTTCTTACAAACAAAAGTCAACTCATTAAGAAAGGAAGTTCTTAGTAGCAGAGAGTGCCCTCCTAAGTCTGTTCAATGTTTGTGTTAACTGTGGAAATGAAGCACAAGGACATATTAACCACAGAATGGGAACGTTTATTAACATTATCCAGAAATGTGATTTTTGTAATCACAAGAGATCCTGGAGTGGCTAGCCCTTCGTTGGATCCATTCCAGCTGGAAACCTGCAGCTTTCAGTCGCTATTTTGTTTGCTGGAGCCATTCCCTCACAAGCTTTGAGAATTTTTGAATTCCTGAAAATGGCCCATACCAATATAGACACTTTCTATATGCACCAAAGGTACTATCTCCAGCCAACAATTACACATTTTTGGAAGCAGAATCAAGAGAGCTACTTTGAGGAAGTGAGGCGTGGTGGTGGTAGTATTGTTGTAGCTGGAGATGGTCGTGCTGACTCACCTGGTCATACTGCCAAGTTTGGGATTTATTCTACTGTTGACGTAAATACTGGGAAAGTAGTCAATATGGAAATTGTGCAGGTAATCAGGAATAACCAATATATTATCAGATACAGAGTCTATTTCAATAGGGTAGAGGGTAAATAAATTAGTCATGCAAGAGTGTATAATTGTTCAGTCTTCAAAAGAACTTATTGTTCCTAAACATTTTCATGTTACTGAATGCACAGTTATGTTTTACTTTGGGAGCTGTGGTCGAGTGTCGCACTTGTAATGCAATGGTTGCGGGTTCATTACCAGCCAGTGTCAACTGCTTCAATTACCTCTAGTTTCCTCAGTATGTTATAGCAAACATTTTAAAAGGGCTTTTAAATTAACAAAACCAATGTCTGGTTTTACTTACAGAGCAATGAAGTCAACAGTAGTTATCATATGGAGTTAGAGGGCTTTAAGTGCACATGTGATGTGTTACAGGAGAAATGAATCCACATGGAGTCCATCATTACAGACAGGCACACACAAGTCACAAAGTGGGTGAAGGAGAATTTATCAGACTGCACCCACTACTATGACATTTGGCACTGTACTAAGGGTAAATATGTTTCCTTTTTATTAATGGCAATTTTCGGAGATGATGTACTTGAACATTTGACAAATTTAGACAACTTAATAAAAAATGGGGCAGAGAAAATAAAAGCACCCCATATTGTTCAGGTGACAAATGAGCCAACATTAAACATTGTAAATGAAGCAGAAATGCCCCAGTTTGTTATTAAAAAGGTCAATAATTTTTTTAAACCCGGCTTTAAGAAGAAGATGAACTTGCTGGCAAAGAAAAAAGCATGTAAGGATTTAAAGTTTTGGACCAGGAGTGTGGCCAATCACATATACTGGTGGCAGCATCAACGCCTGATGGCAACAAATCTGTGATGCTGGCAAAGTGGCGTTCAATAGTGAACCATATACAGAATATACATGATAGACATGGAGACCTCTTCCCAAAATGTTTACATGACAATCTAGTGGGACGTGAAACTAAGAAGAAATGGCTTACGCCAGGTATGACCTAATTTCTTGCTGTTAAAGGGAATAGCAATATTTTGTGGCAGTTGATATTTATTTAAATTTAAAGGAACATTTTTGCCACTGAAAATTACAGAGCTTGCAGAGATGCAGAATATACAGCCTTGAAATCCAGATAGTCTCTCCAGTATATCTGCAAGATTCTTCGATAATGTTCAGGTTGAGCTCAAGTGTTTTCAGATTTGTCAATGTATACAAGTTAACAATATATAGGTGAACAATTTCATAAATAACAAATTTCTTCCTCAGGTTCTGCTGCAGCTGCCAGATTCTGTGATTTGGTTCACAGTCGCCAAGTGACCAAGGACATATAACAGCTGTCCCCACTGCACCAAACATTTGAGCTGGAAAGCCTCCACAGTGTGCTGAATCATTTTGCCCCAAAGCTTATTGGGTTTTCCTACTATGGCACAATTTGCAGGTATTTTGTCCAATCTTTCTTCATAATTGTTTTGGGGTGTTTGAATATTTATAAGTAAAAAGGTGTTATAAGTTCCTGAAGCAAATTTTAATATGGAAGTAAGATGTAGAAAAAGAGAACATAAAATAGATATTTTTAGAAAGAATTAAGGTGTATACAAATGTTTGAAGAATTACAGAAAATATTTTCTGTTTCTATTTCAGGACATTTTTAGCCGCATTACATTTTGAAGAGAACAACCGAAATCCGCAAGCTACAACATCAGATGGACAACTGCGTTACCAGATTACCTTCCCGAAGTACAGATGTGGGGAATACTCTGTAAAAGAAGTTAAAGTGGAAAATACTTTTTGTAAGTTCTGCACTTATTCTTATGTAGACTTTTCTATACGGCATGTAAGAAGTATTATAAATGGATTGTGGAAGCTGTTTAAGAAATATGTATACAAAGTCATAAATTTCAACAACTGAAAAGTACTATCAAAATTCCATCAACCGGTTGAAATGCCTTCGGGTCCAGTATTCTGGTATATTGAGATTTGAGATAAATTTTATTTTCAAAATATTACCACTGAAAAATCATCACATTTTTTTTTCCTTTTTTGATCTAACTATAGTAGCTGAATTAGGCAACAAATGAATGCTTTCCAACATTCGATCAACTAATTATAACATTTCATTCATTGTAGGCTATGTTGATAGTCTGATGGAAGTGGCTGAGGTACTTGCAGAGAACACCCATATGAATGAAGAATCTGGTTTGCAGTTGCCAAGAGACATCTTGCCTCCTCCACTATGTGCACAGTACCAGCGTCCTGAGAAAGAGCTGGCTGTGTCTTCACACATATCTCGATATTCAAGAGCTAGTTAGGCCATTTGAATCCAACATAGGTATCTGATGGGAAATCTTGTCTTTTTTTGTGGACAGCACATGCTGACAGTGGAACTCTGACTTCTTTGCCCAAGAAACCCCAACACCATCGAACAAACTGCCGATATGCCACATACCGCCTTCTCCTGAAAATTGATAAAAAAGACATGAAAAATTTAGACATCAAGAAAATACAATTACACATACTAATTATAATATTTATTCAATGGATCTCATTTTCATACTGAGATATTTGCAGTTGTTAATATTTCCTACCAATTGTTTATGTTCAAAACTACGTCATGGTATTGTTACAAATTAATGAGCAGATATGATGTCTGATAAATGTATGTGTCGGGGTGAAGATGTTATTTAACTCTGAAATATTGACAGACTTCAGCTATGTAATAAAATGTACTTACTCATTGCTGTCTTCCATGTGTTGATCATATTGCTGTCTGTACTGGTAATATGCTGTATCAAGTACGTACCGGTCCAGACAAACTGTCGGGAACCCAGGATGGTCAGTGATACGCTGCAATGCTTCACTAAAGCCAATTATTTGTGGTATGTTTTAGCAATTTCATGGCAGCATTGAGATCCTCTGCTGTGGGCATAATTTGACACTGAGCACAAAGAACCCCAGGCAAGTTATTTAAGGCATGTCTTGCTAATGTAAAGTGTTTATTGGAATTAAATATTTATTACACACTAAAATCTTGTGACAAAACACATGCAAGGATCAGCAATATTGCCTAAAGAGTGTACCTTATCTGGAAGTCTGAGTTTCGTTTAACACATCCCACCACATCTGAGATATTCAAACAGCCAAAATATGGCTGACAATGCTTTATGCTGCCATGCAAGTCACCTTGGAAGTCTTACGAACTTTCCAGACAAAGGACAGGGTAATTCACAATGACTGTTCCTTGGCTTAATTGTGCGAATCAAGTGGGTATATGCATATTTGTATACGGATATTTGAAATAAAGCAAGAATTGTATATATTCACGTTTCTGTTCTATATTGTACATGTAAAAATGAAATGATATAACGGGAGAAAAATCATAAATGGAACAATGAGAGAAATAAGCATCAATATCTCAGAAACAAGCCGGATCCAACTTACCATTCGGTATTGTTCAGTCTGTTGCCGATATCTCGTTCAATTTCTTCCCTTTCTTCCTCTTTTGCCGACTCTTCACTTGTATACGGTTCATAGCGGTAAGGTTCAACGCCTTTTTCACTACTCTCTTCTTGCCCTTCATCAAACGAAGAGGAAGAATAATCCAATTCTAGTTCATGTTCGCTCTGACTGTCGCAACGAGTAGCCATGCTGCTAGCCAACTGGAGGTTCCTCCTGTGACGTCACAAGCTCGCGCGTGCGTATTGGGTTGTTTACAAAAAGTCGCTCGGTTGTTTCCGTAGAAGTCGCATTTTGGTGATATTTAAAGTGTCCTATCTCCGAATCCAGTGAGTGAATGTACGTCCTGTCTTTGCAGTGTACTTGAAATGTCGATTAAATTAAGATTACCGAAAGTAGTATATAGCATTCAGGTCTACCTTTAAGAGAAATAATGTCGATTGCATTATGTATCTGTGCTGAAGACTAACTCTAAAAGGTATGTCCCCAAAGGCTTATTATAAGCAAACATGCTTACATAACATTGTTATCTTGACATAAATTATCTCAGGCGACCCGTTCAAATAATTTGTAGTTTTACCTTGGCATAGATCAATATAATCATGATCAGCGATGTCAGGAACACGCAATAAACAACTAAACCTATAATAACGACAATTGAACTGATGTTATTTTAATTTTGTGAGCTAAACTATTGATATATCAGTAGAGAACACCCAAGTATTTCATTACGTCAGCTAAGTATATTAACATTGATGAGTTGTACTTTCTGTTGTAATATTTCCTCAAAAGTGTCCTGGAATTAGAATTTAGCCGTGATACTCCAAAGGAGCACTTTGTTGAGGCAGCCAATGAAATATGTTACCATGCGCACGCAACGATTGTAAGAATGATTGCCAAGCAGAAAGCAGAAAATCCATCCATGTTGATCATTCATTGCATGAGCAGAAGAAAGGTTTCGTCTCGACTTGATGAACTGACTAAACTGGGCTACACACTTGGCCCCGATGTAAGCAAAGAATTTCCAGTGCAGAATGGTCAAAAAATCAACTTGAGACTAGATGGAAATATTTCATTATCAACAGGTTCTTCGCAGCAGGTAAACATTGCGAATGTTAAGGTTTTGCTAGTTATCTTACATGAAAATTATGAATATTTATTTAGTTTGTTTTAAACATAGTTACTTTTTGTGTCCAATTACTAACTGCAAATCACGTCCGGATTACGACGTATGTGGCGTAACAGTTCGAAATGCTTATACGAGCAACAGGTGTGATTGGGTGTTTCGTATTGCTTGCTCACTAATGAAAGGGTGAAGAGTAGAAATATTACCATCAGTTAGCTATCGTGGTCCATCTTTGGCAAGGCACTTTGTTTCATTTACATTGGCACTAAACAAACTTCGTATATTGCTGTCCTGAAAATAATAGCATTAATCTGAATACAGACGAGTTAGTAATGCTAAATAATAGATACGTCTTAAAATGTATATATTTCTTCCACTATGTACCTTGTGATGTGCACTTAATAATATAGGAAACAATAACAAAAACAAAGTTATTCGCTTATTGTATAAACTAAAAGTTAAATCATTTTACAATTATAAAACTATATAACTAATAATGTAGGAAAAAACATTAAAATGTTACTTTAACAATACTATTGGGGCCTATATTTGGTAATATTACCTATCTTTTGTAAAATGCTATCGTAATTAATAACGAATATATGGAAGAAGGGGTGTTATCTTTATATACAATGATAAAATATAAATTACATGATTTAGATGATATACATAGATTCATGTAACAACTTACGAAGTGAAAAAGTTCTCATAATATGCTTCTGGAATAGATTCTGTACAGCTTAGTTTATTTCTTGTCAGACCAGGGGGATTCAAGGAAACTTGTGAAACATTTGGCTGTGCAGAAGTATGGAGCATATGTAATCTTTTTGTTTATACCACTTTTACAGCTGATTGAGCGAGGAATATTTAGGACTTGTCGTGTTTGGTAAAGACAAAAATTGACACCAGATCGAAAACTGCACCATTATATTTGAACTTTATTAGGACTCAAAATTTTATTATCTTAACTCTAAAACTGAAAACTACAAAACAGAGCAACATATATAATGCACGATACAATGAATCGTTTATCGTTTGGACATACATGTTTTTATTTTTGCATAGAAAATGCATCTTTCAACTTAGCTTCTGTAGTCGATTAAGGAAGTGTTCATGTCGTATTCACAGAAAGACTACATTACTTTGTAGCAAACTCTATTTGTGGGAAGGCGATCTCCTCCAAAAGGAGTATCCAAATAAAACTAGTGCCTTCACAGTATTTATAGGATCCTCCAGCGTTTCAACAAGATCTCCAGATTGGATTAGAAGTCTAGTAAAAAAAAATGTTCGGTATCAAACGTGTTATGTTTTTATAATGGAAAGTAAAAAGAAGTGAATTCAGATGTTGTAGTGTGAGGTATTATAGCTTGTGGACACCATGAAAGCCAAACCGATGTACTCATATACTGTCCAATAAAAAGCGAGTAAAATAATAATATCTTCATAGCGACAACAATGTGATTTATCAACGATTGTATATCTTGATTTTTCAACAATTTATGGAACTTTACAACTTTTGAAACATAAAGTACAAATATGAAAAACCATCAGCATGATATGAGCTTCTTGCAAACATACGATTTACATCTTTTTACAGACTTTAATAGATGTTGTATCAAAAGCTAGAAGTCAATCAGGAATAAAACAATATATAGATTGACTACGAGATGATGAAACCAGGACAACTAACGTATTGTCGGTTTGAATCTGGCCTTAAGGCAAATATAGCGATTTATCGCATCCTCGGGAAAAACAAAAAGTAAAATAATGTCAAAAAGGTCAATGGTATCTTAACAAGACTAATTAAATCTTAACAAGACTAATTAAATCTTAACAAGACTAATTAAATCTTAACAAGACTAATTAATATCTTTTTAGAGCAGGAAAAATAAAAAAACAAAGAGTCTGTTTGCCTTTTTATGATCTTCTTCTTACTCAGTAAGCAAAAGCTTTGGAGAATCTGGAAGATGGTTGAGAAGACTAACTCACAAACATATTTTTTCTCATATCAGTGATAATACAAAACCATATCAAGCTATTTGATTTAATTTTTATTTTTAAAACTGTCTTGTGGAATTTAAGACGTAACACATACGGCCAGGGTAGAAGGATTGCTCATTTTACTTCACGTATCTTTTGAAAGTTGCAAATCGTATATGCATTACATGCACGGGTATATGAAACAAAAATTTCACATCTCAGCTATTGTCTTTCAAAACGAATCAAAATTGTTTACTAGTGTTCATTTTGGTTCAGTTCGAATTGTTAACTGAATTTTTTATTTTCTTTGGCTGCCAGCGTTCAGGTGACAAATATGCGTGACATATATGTGCAATAGTTCTTCTGACATAAGCAAGGCAGTCACTTGATTTGCACGACAATTGTGCATGGATTCATACAGTTAAACAAAATCCCAAAAATTTGTTTGTAATAAAGTAAATGTCCTTTCAAGCAAATTAAACAATCAATGTAATTTGATGCCCAACATTTGTTGATGTTTCATATTGTTTAGATTCAGCTTACTTTCAATGGTTACATGGATACAGCTAAACTTGAGACTGCCATAAATGTTGTTGACAAATATGGACAATTGGATATGGTATGCTACACGGGGCAACTGTATTTTAGCACACTAGAAGAGAACATGGGACATACAAAGGTTTTCGGAACAGATGGGACTCTTCCACTTGCATTACCAAAGGTACAAATATAAATAAATCTTTTATTATCGTGTATATACTCGATCATTTAAATGGGAATACACAAGAAGGAAAAGATTTATTTGTATCCAATATAGAATGCTGTTATCTTAGTAACGTAAGCAAAGAAGATCGCATCTAAAGCGTCATCTTCCAACAAACTGACTGCGTGATTGTGATATGCAACACCATGCAATTGCTTTATTCCAGGAAGTTTTCCACTACCCGCAGCTCATAGATAAGAACACCAACATAATAGTAAAATATTTCTTAATAGACAAATCTAGTGCATACCATATCTCCTTAATCCCAGAAAGTCGTAGTCTACAAACAAAACTGACGTGAATTCTATTGTTGCATGACTAAATAATGAATACTGTAGATAATTCTACGAAGTTAATCTGTGTGAGTGACCGTTTCTGTATGCGTGCATTACCTTATTTTATTTTCATCTGTTTTCCTATTAAATTACAGTAGTTTCTGTTCTGCATAAATCTCTAAACAAATATAATCTTCATATTCAATCTATATATTATAACCAATCCTTTGACATTTAGATGAATTTAGTTGGTAGAAATGCACAACCGGTTTTACATTTCATGTCTGGGATGCAAGATTAAGCTGAATTCATCAGTCAATTTCGGTGTGGTGAACATAATACTAATTGCTTTGGATCTTAACTTTTGCAACATTGTGAACAAAGATGAAAATCTGATTATCATGCTAACAACTAAATACATGGTAAAATTCTTGAATAATTGAGTTGCGTGATCAGACCATTTTGGATACCGTATATATGAAGAAGTGTCATCTTTCCACTGCTTATCATTTCAGACAGAAATACAGCTTCCGCACCATCGTAAGTAACACTTCCTTACTTAATAAACATTGACATTTATATTAAAAGAAACAGTTGGAGAAAGAAACATTTTGAAATTGAAACAGACGGATTGTCCTGAAATAAAATTGTTATCCAGAAATGTTGTTCTCTATTCCGATAGCACATCAAGATTGCTTAATAACTGTGCTAGTGAGTAAACTTTTATAGAATTGTTGTGATCTAAACTTATGTCATTCAATCAAGAAATGGAGTATTTTCGACAAAATAAATGACATTCCACCCAACACATCTGATACCCAAAATCTTCAGTAAATGTAAAAATATCGTCAAGAAAACATCTATAGTCTTTCGTGTGGGTTTTGAGTTCATTTTTGCCTTCGGTCACATTGTTGGAATCAAACAGGAAAGAATTATAAAATACAAATCCGATCGACCTCCTGCTTCATCTAAAAATACATGTC